>JABASH010000393.1:0-42011 GCA_019776445.1 Tomocerus maximus
TATCATTTGCAGATAACACTGTATAGAAGTTAAACTCTAAATAATCCTTGAGCTAAAGAATATTAAAATTTGTCCACCCTGCACTGGGGTATTAAACGACCACACCAAATCATATTTCCGACAAATTCAAGTCAAGAGAAATTCTTCGCTGTTTTATATAAAATGAAAGCCTCAGTGCATGAATTACTTACTATGCAGATAACTATATGGGGGGAGATAAATGTAGTCGTATAGTCTTAAAACTTCATAGCGTCTATTGCTAGTGTTGTGTGAATGGGACTAAAAATATCTAATAGTATCTGCAAAATCAATATCGTTCTGCTTTGTTGTTATTGAGTCCAAGTAAAAGGACCATATTTATCAGCAAATATAGTTTAGTTGCCTCAAATCCATAAATATAATTTCTGGAGCGCTCGTCATGTCAGCTGGCCATATGCACAATTAAACTTATATTACTATTAGATTAGTTTTATTAGAGTGGAATGGCAATGGTCAGATACCTGGGAGGAAAAATCGTAACTTACATGTGGTGCCCTCAGAGAGCGGCCTCCTTCTTTCTCCACTAAATAATTTGAAAGCATCTCAATTTCCATTAGCCCAGTACGAGTATAATCGTCAGATATCTGAGAATAGGGATAATAAGAGCTTTGAAATTAATTAAATTAAGGATATGAGACTGCTTGAGGTGCTGTGGACACCTGAGCATTAGGCCAATGAGTTTCACTTGACTTCCTCCAGACAAAGAAATGATATGAAACATATTTTGGTTTTTATAAAAGAGGAGAAGAATGGAATTCTATTGTGGTGATGATCTTAAGTTAGATGCTTAATAAACTTCCCTTAGAGGGTCACTCCCAGGTCAAGTCTCAGGGGGTCTCTACAGCACGTGTTTCCACTGCTCAACTATAAATCATTTTAGTCCTCCGACTTCCCTGCTGCCTCCCTGGCCTTCCTCTCCTGCTCACTTCACTTCACATCTTTTCTTCTGGATAATTCTCCGGTCCTCCTCCCTTGGATAATCATAATGCCCTCTACTAACATTAATTACTTCATTTTCGACAGATAGATCTTCCCTTTGTACATGCTTCAGCATTTTATCTCTTTTACAAATCAACATCTTGTTTTCTACTCATTCCTTCTTCTCTCTCCATCTTATTAGCACAAACCACAAAAAGAGTTCTCATTCTATTATCTCAAATTCCAATGGAAATTACAAATATCTTACATTCTTTAGGCTTTATCCTTACATGATATATCATCACACACACTCCAAACATACATTTTTAAGGGCAATTACAATTCTGACTGTGGTAACGATCTTTTGAAAAACATAGCATTCTCTGCCTAAATCAGATATGCGATATTATGCGCATTAAACATCATTTGTATCACCATATGTTAAGTTTAATTGTATATGTCACTGACAACTACCTAGAATTCGGATTCGGATAGAAACGACTATTTAATCTGTGAATCTGAGTTGTAATTTATTTATTTAAGTAATCCTAATTAATATCCTAATAATATAGCCCATCAAAATTCAGCGACCAATTTAACCACCGTACTAGGATAGATCAGACACTGGCTGACAAGATGATTATTATTATGATTTGTTAGTATTATGGTTAGTTATAAATGTATTTAAAATGGACCACTTCCTGGCTTCTATGATGTGTAAACGTATATAAAGATAATTTTAGTGTCTTGTTTGATGACACTATACGTTATACTTAATAATGTGTGAAGAAATGCTTTGTGTTACTAGAGAATCTAAATCTGCAGAGATTTTCTTATTCATACGGGGCTGCATAGAGGATTTTTTTCAAGATGAATTTTGCACGAATTGACTTTGTAAGGCAATACTCCTCTAAAAGTTACAAACATACTTTACAATACAATCCATGTCATCCCTTCAATTCAACGTTCATATCTTTCTATGTACAGGGCTAGCTATACACTTAGGTACATCCCTATGGTCTAGGCTCTCTCTCTCCTGAACGGAGGCTGCTACGGAAATGAAGGGAATCATCATTTGAAAGAAGAAAAAGTTTCAAACAAAACAGGCTTTAAGAATTTAATATAAATATGCTTATAACCTACTTTGTTGCAAATTTTGTCATCTTTTGAATGGTAGTCACTTTACTTCCGTAGCAGCCTTCGTTTAGGATCCAGAGAACCTAGACCGTTGGGACATATATATGGATTGCCCTGTATAATATAGTCAAAAACTGGCATATTTATTACGTATTTGTATCTGAATATTATTTTACTGTACTGTAAATAACAATCGGAAGAAGTCGAGTCGGAAGAACAACAATCCTGGTCTAAGGGTCGCGATTTAAAATTTTATTTTATAGCATGTTAATGTTAATTTATAAGTTTATTTTATTATTATGCTGAAAAAGTAAGCCGAGTATCAGTATGTACATTCAAACTAAAATTAAATTAAATTCGTTAATTTGTAGTTCGGTATCATCATCGAGTGGGTAATAAACAAATGGATATGATTTGTACATACGGTCTATTTTATTCCTAGATTTTTAAATTACTGACCAGGGAGCATTTCTTGGATTTCTTGTCACATTCTGGTTGTATAATCGAACTTACAACAAAATTCATTCCACTAGTTCACGAAATTACCGCCCAGACGTCCAACCCATGTTAACATATATTGTACTTGAACGTGGAGTCAGACTGTAAAATCTGTACTCTAAAATTAGTGCACTAAATAATAAAAAGGTGAACAATTTGTGTTGACCATTATGGTCAGTAACGAATATAAATATATATGCTATTAATAGTTTAAGACGTAATTATTTATGACTATACCTGCTAACTATTCTCCGAAAAATGTTGCATACAAACGTATACCTAATATGTGCATTACTATAAATGCTCGGTGCTATATAATTCCGTTAATGAGATACATTGATACATGCATTGATACATGCATGCACAGATACATCTTCCCTTAAAAATACAAAGAGTTCCAAAAACTGCTTACTAATCTATAATCTATACACTAATATATTAAAACACATGATACATTATTATGTAAAGTACATGAGTAGGTACTAATACTAGTAATTAACAAACAGAAAAACTAAAAGAGTAGCCCTTTTTGTAATCTTTTAAAAATAAAAAATGATATGAGAACACAGTGATATTTAAATGGTTTTATGTTTATGAAGGTACTTCCAAGAATTATTGCATAGTTAAAGCTTGGTTACCGATTTAAGTAGTAGGTGTTTATAGGCTCAGATACAAAACATTCCACTGAAGTAAAAGGTTCTTTGAACAATTGATTCCATACTCTGAATTACAAAATGTGTCCTCATTTATTTCGAATGGTTTAAGTTGTATTTAGAAGTTAGAGCTTGTTCTCATATTATGGTCTAAAATAACAATTCCAAAGAACAGACGAGGAGATTAAGTCTTAAAATTCCGATAGCGAAGACATAATCATGGCTGCCGTGATGACACCTGTTTACGAAACTTCGTGCTTGCGGGACACGACAAACTAATTCTGAATTCTGGAGTGGCGAACGGAGATCTGAAAATATTTTAAAACCTGTACCCTGTACATGCATCAGTATTACCACTTCTCTTTACTTACTCTGTAAGAATTTTCTATATTTACTCACTCACACATATGGTATATCTACTCATAAATGTCTGATATCACTAGAATTTGCAAACATTATTTTATAGGCAAGGGTAATGGGATTGCAAGGGTAGTGAGATTGCAAGGGTTGTAAAATTTCCGAAATATATTGTAACAAATTTGAGATTAATTTTGTCTGAGAGTGTGGATGTGATGTGAGATTCGGATGGATATGGCATATGATATGTCACTGGATATTCGTAGAGTTACACTTTACTTATTTTATTGGGTAAACGACTGCATATTTCGACTGAAATAAAAGCTCTCTTAATAGATTAATTTTAATGTACATAAAGTAACAGTTTAATAACTGTGTGAATGACCATTGGCACAGTTAGAAAAATAAAAGAAAAAAACTTAGCAGAAATGGCTACTGATTCTGGAAACTGTCTCCAGATGCTAAGTCAAGACTTGAAATGACCGTTATCTATACGGAGTGTCATTGTCAGGGCCGGACTCTGACAAATCACTCCTATAGATATAGGTAAGCAGGTAAATATAGTGTAGGAGTCAATGCCACACATCACATAGCATTTTCTTAGAAATGCTATGACGATTTAGGTAGTTGTAGGGAGACTGGAGTGCCTACACCAATCACAGCTCAGCGAGGAGTAACGGTAAACAGGATATCGTTGCTTCTCGCTAACTGATTAACATGAATTAAAATATTATGTTAATTGAGTGTTATCATATCTGTGTTGGTGAGTTTTAAACGAGCCAACACAAGTGAAAACACCGACAATATATAAACAGATTTTGGATAAATATGTTCATTGTTCTGGGTCACTGGCTTGAATGGAATTTCGAATAAGTATCTATTTATCTAGTATTTAAAGTCAAAATGATGGTAATTAGTTTAAGTATTCTCCATAGAGTAGTAGAGTCGTAACTTGTACTCACAATGGCTCATGGTTTAACTTTAAACATTTATGTCAACGTCTAAAGCCTTCCCACCATGCTCTAAATACCCATATACGAAATGACTATGCACCAGTGTACGAAATAATTTGTACAAAATCTCCATGAACAAAACTTTGTATACAACCGTACGCGTAACGACTATGATTTGTCAGCCAATTTAAACTGCATATTCAACATAAGAATCGGATAGGAAAAAATTATTTAATAGTAGTAAAACTTATTCTTATGCACAACTTTACAAAATTTCTGTTTCTGAGTTCTGAAAGTGTAATGAAAGAGTATTACATCTAAATTCAAAATTAAACCGTCAGCTCTCAATTCTCAACCAACACTTTTACTTAAGATTCAACATATGCACAATATTCTATCATTAAGAATAGTTATTTTTTATTTAGATATCCGCCCTGCATAGTTAACTTATCCTATGGCTTAAACGGAAAAACTTCTGCATTGCAAAGGTATTAACAAGACAATGAGATGTAAAAGTGTATAGAAAAACTGGTTAAATTAAATGTACATATAACTGTAATTTGCTAAATTAATTTTCGTTAATAAAAGTGTCATGATAAGTAAAGCTCAATTTTAGTTGCATTATCTGTACCGGGTTAATGCTAGTAATATCTGTATCCCTGCATAACAAAACAAATGTTATAAAAACCGTGATACTAACTGCAGTGTAAAGCCCAATTTTAGTTGCATTATCTGTACCGGGTTAATGCTAGTAATATCTGTATCCCTGCATAACAAAACAAATGTTATAAAAACCGTGATACTAACTGCAGTGTACAGTTCATTTATTTCATTCTGGTTTGGTACTTTATATAACTAGCAACAACTAACCGAAAAAATTGAAAATATGTATGTATTATTTCAGAATAGCACAAAAAGGAAGCCCATGTGAGTATGTGAGTTAAGCCGATGTAATTAAAAACTGAAGGATATTGTGGCAAGTAAAGATGGTCTCTGTCTCTGCAGTATGCATAGAAGTAGATAAAGTTAGGACTATAAATACATAGAATGACCTTGCAAGTTTTCGGAAGTAGTTATAATAAAGTGATAAAGAAGATTGTCAAGTGTATTTAAGAGTCATCATATTATCATTCTTCACATGAGAAGTCATTTATAAAAGTATTGCAATATCATGTTTGTCACTACGGAGGAGAAAAGTAAAGATAAGATTCTTATATGCATCATGACTGGTAGATAAGATTAAAAGATAAGAAGCAGATTAGAATAATATGCATAAAAACGTCTGTACACCCTGGATGGAAAAAAGCAGCTACTCCACGAACAATTTGTACGACAGGAGCATGTCACCGTATAAGTAGTACACAATAATGAGTGCATATAGGTATAGAGATTGAGATATAGTTATAATAAATGGGTATTGAGTGGACATCATCTTTATTAAGCGTAGATAATGTGTATCAGTGATTGTGTGCTGAGGGAGTTTATTGGTGGTGGTGGTGGAAAAGAGAAATAAGAGTGACTAAGGTGGTAGTGTGTGCAGAGATTGTTTGCATAAGCCTGTATGGAGTAGAGAGAGAGGAGTTGGTGAGTTGGGCATAGGCAGGACTGGTTGTTCCAGGAGAGGACACACGGAGATCCGATGAAAGATGCGGGCCGGGTTCCGTGTGTGTGGAGTGAGTTGGACTTGGCCATATTTCCCTGGGCGGATCTGTCTGGCTGTTAGTCTCAGCAGGAGCGCAGGGAATTGCCCCTATGGGGGCCGTGGAAGAAGTTGTTAGCGAGTGTGGTTGGAGATGAGGCGAGTCCAATAGCGCCAGGTGGGCGAGGAAACCCCGCCAAGGCAACAGCGATGCGAGCCAATGGGGACGGATGGAGGCGGGTTCTCAGGGGGTGTGAAAGCGGTCCGTCGGGAGCCCAAGGAAGGGGGTATTGCATACAGTCTGAGCAGAAGAAGGATTTCCTAAACGCTCGGCTCCCAGTTGGGCTCCACATTGAGTCTCAGTCAGAGGCTTCCTTGCCCCAGTTTTTTGAGAGAGTCTCACTCGAAGGGGTCACTCCAGAGGTTAGCACTCACTCACTTACTTCACAGTTCTTCAGTGCACTTCAGAGTCGGAGTGTGTATGTGTATCCTGACTATAGCCTACTAGAGACTCATCTACTCTGCTCTCGCACAACAGAGCACAAGTCAAGTCGAGTTCTCTTCTCAAGTACTCTTGAGCACTCCTCTCCAGCAGCTACACAAGAAAAACTCTCAGTCAACTCAACAACTCTCAACGAATCACACACAGAGAGACAGTCACAGAGATAATTAATAATTATACTCACTCACTCGACTTTTCAACGATTATTAGCATTAGACGCGATCTCACTCATCCTCTCCTCCAGCAATGCAATTTTAATACCTCCGAACAATTAAAGGAGCCAAATTAAGTCGAGGCAAGGGACACTCATTAGTATCCAAGAGATCGAATAGATCGAATCAAAACACTCGAGGAGCAAGACTAGCACTGAAAACATTGAACATGTCTTGAACTCTGCGTGTGGCCCAGTGTGATTGCCAACTTCTGGCTGTGCACTCTCCTGACTCCTGACCGTCAACCGTGTCTTGACTAGTCGACAATTCTCTTGACACCTACTCTTGCTCCTCCACTTCAGTGTACTTCTACCAAACTAAACAATCATCACATTAACACATCTTGTTCTCTCCCATTGTTTTCTGTCTGCAGAGTCATAACTTTTTCTTGACCACGAACACAGTTGCAAATATATTCACAAAACAAAGGACATTTAATCCAATAATTGTATCTGTCTTGTTCTGACTGCCCACTTCAGTTGCTAAAAATCACTCGTTAATTAATAACACAACACTTTGTTGTTTACGACATATTCAATTCCCAACGTGTATACAATTGAAGGCAACACTCAATAAGTCAAACCATAATTGATGTACTGACTTTTGCATGAAATTTCCATTCTTGATAAATCCACTTTAGATATAACAAGTCTTATAGTGTGTGATATTGTTTATGTTTCAACTATGCAATGTTGACGTGTTTGTGTCTACAAAGAAATAAATATACTTTACATTAACATTAGATAAATCAAATTGTGCTCTGATTTGTGAACGTCTCTGTCTATTTTCTTTTCCTTCAGTTTCGAGCTCTTTTACATTATTTGTCAGATATTCTATATCTCCATGTCCATGTCAAATCGCAACTTTACGGCCTGGAATAAATGACTCTGACAAAATAACATTCTTGCGTTACAACCTAAATAAAATCTAATTTAATCAAGTCGGACGAGGCTAGATAGAGAACAACTGCAAAAATTTGTTTTTCTAATCACACACTCTTCAAGCCTATTGTACTCACAGGATTCTATTCAAATCCCTAGAGTATTGTTGTACTACTGCCTTTACAAATAGGCAATGTCCTATCAGTTTACTCTACATTACAGACCATCAGCTGTCGTGTCGTGCAACAATATTATCTTTGCAGTGTTTCTGTTTCGTCAATTCTAGTGAGTGATTTATAGTGACAGTTTAACTTGTTACAAAAAGGAAAACATCAGTGCAAATCTTAAGGTACAAGATAAACCACATTTATTTTTAACAAAACTTTTCTTGCTCTTCTTAACACTTTTCTCTTAACATCATTTTACTCACAGTCTAAAATTTTTCTGTTTTCTGCTCACTAGCACGTACATTCAATCTTATACCTTTCAACTTTTACACACAATCCTAGAAAATCGTTTACAAACTTGCTTAATTGATTAATTTTATAGTACATTCTATTAACAGAACACGGCTGTAGACAGCAGGATTATCAAAACTAAATGTTAGAACTTGTATTTACTAGTGCTTTTCAACACTACACAAAAGGGTACGTAGATACACTATTTCAATTACAGAGCACAATCAGTTAATTTAACTGCTTGTAAATCTTTAATGTACAAATTGCTCTCAAATTCTAATCAAATGTGAACAAAAGTGTGTTTATTGGTTTCAATCTGGGATTATTATTTGCACAAATATATCCTGATTTCTAACACTTACAAACAAAAGTTGGCGAAACGCTAATTTTTCTAAATTATCTGTAAGTGCAAGCAATAACCACAAAAGATCTGAGTTCACAAGTAGAATCTAACATTATTCGTTAGCCCCTTGAGCTATGTGTACAGTAGAGAAATGAGTGATTCATTCCTTAGTTACACTGCCCGGTCGGATCTATATTCCTGTACGGTTGTGTGTGTTTAAAAAATATTTCTATGGGGGTGAGTCATTCTTTATTTCGCTCACCCGATTATAAACTTCAATTTGCAATCTACGTGGTCATTTTTCATTGTTATTTGTGTGAATTGAGTACTAAAGATTTTCAATTAACTAGTTCATTTACTTTTATGTGACTCTTAATGTGTTTGCTATATCCAAGTGATAAATTCGCCAGTCAATAATGCTGGCACACATGCTCACACAGTAAAATAAAACACATGTTTCGTTTACACTAAGTATACCAATAGGAAATTTTGTTTGAATAAGTAGTAATAAATTCTTGAACAAGTTTTAGTTTTCAAGTAGCCCATTTATACCTTAATTTGTTTCTTTGCAGAGTTTAGTTTAGTGCTAAGCAAACCAACTCAGGTGGCTAAATAGTTTACAAAGTTTGTGTGAATCAAGTTCTATATAAATGAGATTTTATTTTAACTTCACATCAAAATTAACGTTATTAAGATCACTAGTTATACACAACATAAGACAATCCTGTTGATTATTTGAGTTTTAAATATAATTGCCAAAAATTTGTATTTATGATCTGCTACAGTAATGAGCTGTAATTAAGAATATCTTCACAAAAAAAATTTCCTCGGACAATACAAATTTTTATGGACGAATGTTTCAAACATTATACACATTAATGTCATGTCTATAATGCAGCTCCAGGTTTAATATGTGTAGACATGTTTATATGTATATGCTTGAAAATTTGCCAACTTGATTAATTTTGCTAGGTTTATTTCCTTCTGCTATAGAACAGTACGAATAAAGTTAGGTGATGATGATGACTCTAAATGTGCGATATAATTTGCAGGTGAATATATGGTGACAGTGAAGGAAGTTGTGTAGTTTGTCGCAACGAAATCCTTGCCAAGAGCAAGGAATCCCGAGTGTTATAATGTTGAATCCGTTTATGGACGCTCATCCGTCCATGGGAATAAAGTTGTCACCGTCGGGCATTCCGTCAACGGGTAGCGAAGCAGCCCACCATCCATTCCATCATTCTCATCATCATCCACATCATCCCCACCATCACACGCATCACAATCCATCACAATATCACCACCACCACCAAATACATCAAACCAATGGCTATCATCCGAATCCTCAAATGTCCTATGCTGCTGCTCATCTTCTCCGAACCAGGTAACACATCTCCAAAATCCTAATCTCAATTCTTAAATTAAGTCACCGAATTAATTAGGACGCTTCAGCTAAGATGATAGACTTATGTATAAGCAATTCTAGCATTTCATACTAACAACTTAAATGAGCGAAAATGAGGAAACAAGATTTACGAAAGCGCTTATTAGTACAAATCCTTAGTAGTAACATTGAAACTCGGCGATCTATCCAAAATAGTTAAAAAAAAATATTTTAGGGAAGTTGGAACAAATCTATCCAAAGTAAATTCAAAATTATTCCAGCAAATACTGTTAAATGTAATTTTGTTGTTTCTGCGTATGCACTCTTTCTAATTACAGCGCAAGTAAATAATTTTTTGCCCATGCGAAATTAATTCTGACGAATATAGATAGGTATTATCATCTATGCCAATGTTTGGATAACGTAATTTATGAAAATTATATGACCCGATAATAATATCGGGTACTAAGCGGGAAATACCACTGTAGAAACAATTAAATTACTTGGAGAATGTATGACAGTTAGTGGAGGGCATTGAAAAAGTAGGGGAAATTGTTCGGTTATTTGCAAAGTTGTATGCATATTTGTGGATCGAAGTGGATGAAGCAATAAAAGAAATCCGTTTAAAGCAGCAATTTTTTTGTGATGGAATATTTATAGAGATCTTGGTGCCCCGCTGCCTACGGCTGAATCTCAAAATGGTGTTTTCGGAGAGACACCAAATCATCACCACGTCTTATTTCACCCTCCTCTCATGAACCATCCGACACACGACCACAACTCTCAAATGAGACTCGGTAAGGGGTCCTTCTCAATTCAGCTATGCTCTATTATGAATATGAATGGGATAAATGACTCTCTTCTACAACTAACTCTCATTCTCACTAACTTCACTTGAAGTCACTGAAATGGACCATAACTTACTTAGTTAAATATGATGAGATGGGTTAACCTAACGAATACATTCACAAAAAACCGCGTATTCTTTTTTTCTGAAAATATCTACAAGTATAACATTATGTTGACTTATATAAAAGTATACATTGTAATTATAATAAGTGTACGTAGTTCGGTTTTGTGTGGAGTAGTAGAACACAATGGGACAGAACTGAAGGAGCTAACGACTAGCAGTAGATAACATAAGTAGCTATTTTGAATAATCAAGTGCATTGTGTTGTATTGTGTATCCGGAGAAATAAGACAAGTGAATGTTATTTAGTGGCAGGGAATAATAATGGAGTTGAGAGGGTAATAATAATTGTGTTTGAATTGGAAGGGATGGAAGTGTATGCCCGTGACCAGTTCCAAACGATGCACTCGATGTCGGGAGCATTCTTCCGGTATATGAGACCTCCTATCAAGCAAGAACTGACCTGCTTATGGGTGGACGTCGAACAACCCAACCCTAAGAAGCCATGCATGAAGACATTTGGATCCATGCATGAGATCGTCACTCACATCACGGTAGTCATTTTATGAATTTCATCTCTAATTCCTTGGCCAACTTACTTTTTGCACTTAATTTGCATTTCGAATCCCGAAACTTATGCTCATTAGACACAAGCTCTTTATTTTACACCAACTCCTTTAAACTTGCTTAGTTCTTATAGCGTCGTAGGTAGAGACGTGTACTTCATGAATACCAATTTGAAATGCATGCGTATCAATTTACATAGTTTGTTTCAACACTTTTCTCTTATACTCACACACACTATTCGTAATTCCTATATAAGTTAATGTAGTGTATCAAAGTTTCTGTTTCAAAGTCTATTTACTCAGTTTTAGTTCTAAAGTAGATAATGATGGGAACAGATTAGTTACAATACGTTCAAATCTATATAATGAATTGCGTTTGGATGAAAGCAGGTGGAACACGTGGGAGGACCCGAGTGCACTAACCATGCTTGCTTTTGGCAAAATTGTCCTCGCAATGGGCGTCCGTTCAAGGCCAAGTACAAATTAGTAAATCACATCCGAGTTCACACCGGTGAAAAGCCATTCCCCTGCCCTTTCCCTGGTTGCGGAAAAGTTTTCGCAAGATCGGAGAATCTCAAAATACATAAACGAACGCATACAGGTACGTAGCAAAATATTTATTAACATTCTTAGGAGAAGACAACGACAACGATCTACTTCTCTATTGTTGAAAAGCTATTTTATTACTGTATCTTAATATAAAAAGCATTCGGGCTAACAAAAAATATTGTTTCAGAATATTAGGCATTTATGGCTAGTGACATTATCATACTTTTATTATCGAATGATCAAATGTCAACTCGAGTTAGGACAAAAATGTACTTTGTGAATAGAATTTGGTTTTCGTTTGATTGTTTTGTTGTGGTTGCTTTGGCCTATTGACGCTAACCCCAGGATTGGTGTTCGGGGTAAATGTTTATGAATGTTATCTCAATCTAGATACAGAGATAGTTAGTAGTTGGTGGTGTAAGCGTATTTAAGTTTCGTTGTTCCCTAGTGTAATGTTGCAGCGTGTTGTTACTAACATCCATTTATTTTAAAGACTACAAGCACACAATTGGTGATATCCTCAACCTTATGTATTAGGTTTAAAAATGGTTCGAAATGTGTATATGTACTGTATGTCGGTATAGGAAATAGATCAGTATAATTCCTAAGACTCGAAGTGGTAGGTATCTTTGACAAAAGTAATGTACACATAGCCCCGAAATGCAGTGCCTACTGTCTCCTTATCATAAAACTCATCTTTGACTCAGTCTTTTCAGTTGTTAGAGAAGTGTCCTTTATTTTCTTACGTTTTGTTAAGCTGGCAGAGGTGTGCCGCCTTTGCCTTGTACCCTATCTCTGACAATTTGAGGACTAACTATACTAACTCAGTTCAACAAGTCGTATATTATTATGCGTACCTATATACCTGGTGGAAATAGACTAAGTATATTAGGTATCAGTAAATGGTACGTGATTATAGTAATGTATAGGACATGTAAAAGTTATGTATGTACAGGGAATACAAGGTTGCTCAGTTGATAGCCGAAAAGACAAGAGAAACAGGCAATATATGTCTTGTCTTGTCGTTAGTTGTCCAGAGGACAGAAATAGAGTAGGCAAATTACAGAGCGTCGCCATATGAGAGCCTCGTTTACCAAAAGAGACAGAATTGACTTTTCCTTCCGAGAATTTTACCTGGAATTGAATGGATTATTAGGAGCTTAGTTAGACCAGTGTTTACTTTTATATATCCGTATGTGCAACAAGCAAGAAGAGTTGAGAAAAGTGTCATTTTGTGTAGGACAAAAGAAATACTTTTTTACTCCCTGTCCATCCCACACAACTCCAATGCTAGAGGTACAAATAAATGAGACAAAGTGACAAATGGACATTGGGTCAAGTCCAAGTTGTCCAAGTCTCGTATAATTCTGCGGATTGATAGTGACACATAACAAAGCAATTCAACAGTCAAGTGTAACACTAGCCAGAGCAGTAAAAGACTGTTATTAAGCTCATTTTGGGCCTGTCTGGGCAAGTTATTAAAATTTAACAATAAATCAACGCTAACTAATCATAAGTTAGTGTAGCTATTCTTGAAGTGGCTAAAACAAACGACAAAGTACCTAATGCTTGGCTTTCTATAAATTTTTACTAACGTGTTGCCTTCAGGTGTTTCATGTCCATTTGTCCATAGTGCACTCACTTAAACGTGCATCGACAATTCATATGTCTATCTCTCTACTAAAATGTTTACAATTTACGATACATCATAACAGCACTGCACACGTTTCTGTACATTAACTTGTTGTTATTTCACCGTATGGAAAGTGGAGATCGTTGCATAGAAGATTTCTACACACGGAATACTTACTGCACACTTATACATAGACAAACATAGCTCAATGATAATAAATAAGCATCTCTTGTTTAATCCATATGGATAGATTGTTGTTTTAAAAAATAAGCAATAAGGCAATAGAAAGTTGGATAGATGAGTCTCTATTAGTATTTAGACCTCTAGTGCATACAAGAGTCGATATTGTATAGAAACGTCCGTATTCTATATACGCACCCAGTGCAACGAAACTAAAGCGAAGGCAAACATAACTGGAGACTGGAAATTGACAATAAGTTATTCTTATGGTTTGTTGATTGTTAGCTCGTAACTTGAATGTTAAATCTCTGTGGTCGTTATACGTGCATACGTTAGGTAGGTATGCATGTTTAAATATGTATTAGCGTATGTATGGTGATGTTATGTTATGCGAACGAGTGAAAGAGCGAAGGATAAAGAATGATGAATGCAAAGCCGTCACATTACATCTGAGATTGAATGTGAGGGATCCAAAACGGATTAGACACGGATAGGTTAACTATTGGAGATGGTCGTGGGCTTGGCATCCTTTCGTTTCGTTGTCGGCTTTTCCAAGGAAAACCGGGTGGACAGGACACTTCACAGTATACGAGTACTAACTAAAGGGACCCTAGTACAGACCCAAACTCAAAAGGATGTCTTTAAAATGCTATGAAATTGAACAAAATATTTTTTCCAGTCGATCGCTTACGTTTCCAGATAGGTCGGCAGAGTCGAACTTGAGTGAGGTGATCCAAGGGACATCATAGGCTTATTGTCAGCTTTAATATACTTCACATGTAGTTAGATGGGAGTGGAACAGAGGCTTATCTCCACTTTACTTCATGTTTCACAAAATATCCTTTCTGTGCTAATAAGCATACACTTACACACTCTGTGCACTAATAGTATTGTGTGTACACAGTATGATGGTTATGCATGTGAAAGATAGTCGTCATAATAATCCGCTCTATAAACGTGGCTTCTTGTTTAGTCATCTCATAGTACATTATTTTACATTTGCCACCAAATGCAGACTCAACTAGATGCATTTTGGTATGCTATGCTCATATAAATGTGTGTAGTATGAGTGAATGAGTGATGCGTAGGGGAATCGGAATGATGCTTTGCTTAGCATGGCTACATTTCATTTCGTAATAGAAGCTGTAGCATTAGGTTCTTATTACTTTTATATCAGTATAATATCTGTAAGTATAAGTATCTGTGTGTTCGTTTGTATAAGTAGCTCTTGCTTTTGGCTTTAGAGAGAGCTCCGTTCAGTTTGTTGGTTTGGCTTCCAGCAGCATTCTTCAGTTCAGTCAGCTACCGGCTGTCCAGATGTTTTTGTGCATCGAGTAGCGATTTGACGCGCGGATGCTTCGCTCTATTCATTACAAACCTGAAGGGCTCTTCTCTACCTATTTCTACTGTAGCAGTTTACATTATAAGTAGTGTCTGTTCACTCGCTTTGTCCTACCTTCACACTCATATCTATACGTATAGCAGTCTATACTACAACAGAATAGATAAGCCTTTCCTCTTTTATGAACTATTCAATTGAATTTTTGCTACTACTACTACAACAATAATGATGCTTACTCTCTTTCTCACATCATCAAATTTTCAATCTGCCACAGACAGAACTTCATGTAAATTAGCAGCCGGTCCGGTCAGGTCAGCCATCGCTACTACTCCAATTCACAATACCACTCATATCCATCACAAATGTTTTTTTACTTTCAAATATTTTTAAACCACTATTTTCCAAACTCGGCTCTGATAATTTCATTACATGCAATGAAAATAATTTACTCTGTTTCAAATATGAGCATTTCAGATTTCGCAAGACCTATCGTAGCTATTGGAATGGATTTAAAAATTGTGACAAAAATCTGTACGCGGTATGGTAATAGAATATTAAGAAAAAGATCACCGAAATTGATCACACTACAGCACAGTTTCAGAACAGACAAGATTTAAATATAAAAATGTCAATTAAAATGGAGTTGTATGATTTTGGTCATTAGTATCGAAAGAGTTTAAAAATTCACGAGATTTAATGATCGTATTGTTTTGATAAAGTGTTTCTGAATGAGATTGCTAACAATAAGAATGGTAACCCAATTATCGGTAAAAAACTTGTTACGGGAGTTTTTTCTGAATTTTCCGATGGAGTAGGTAATGCTTAGGAGACAGTAGGCTGAAAGATATTAGGGAATGCTTGTATTTTTAATGATGATTAAAAGGCGATAAGTAAGTCAATAATTCAGTACTTGAGCATAGCGAAAGCGTTGAAAAGGAGACCCTTCACTCCTATTATGATAATGATGAACTGAGGACTCGATCGGATTTTCCACACTTTGGGAGTAAACGTAAAGACGCCTTTGTCTCCCTGAGTCTCCTCTCCGTCCCTGTGGATTTCCTTTTTGCTCAACAAAGGCTCTCTCACATCTTATAACACAAGAAAGAGACAAACACAAACGCTGAGTTCTTTTGAGTAATATTGTATATGCAATGCATGTTTGTGTGTATACGTAATCTACCTGCTTTCCATTGCTTTATAGGGATTTTTATTCCTTTGGTTGATAGAGAAGCTTATTCCCACTCCAAGTTCTCAATACACCACAATTTATTTTACTCTTGAACTAACTTTTCCACACAAATCATAATGGAGTGGGCTGTTTCTTATGAAAATGTTGTTGTGCTCCGTTTTATTCTTCTTTATAGATTTCCCTACCTACCCACTCTTCTGTCAGCATCCGCCTGTATTTATACTTCTCTTCAACCATGTTGTGAATTCAATTCGATTGTCAATTCAATTCTGTTTCTCAAGAGTTGTATCATATCTGCACTTTTGTATCCTATAATCCTGTTACAATTTTTACTTTTCGACAGACTTGTCATGTCATTCTTGTCATTCTCAGCTAACGATAAGTCACAAACAAATACATACTTATCCCCTCTTAGACTTACAATGACTATGGTACTTATCTCAATCATAAACGTCTACTACTCAAATATAGTGCATCAAATGAAAGTAACGCAACAAAATCTTGAATGTAAACAACAGAATAGTCAGAAACGTATCCTGCAGATTAATTAGAATAAATCCAGCCATTTGCATATCTGCCCCTTAAGAATGTCTTGCAGTGTGTAATGTGAATTAAAGGGTATATAATAAAAAGTGAACCTAAGTTATGCTAACTAACGAAGGCATAGAAGTAACCTGATGAATGTTGTGGAATCATGTTTTACTTTGTATGAATGGGTTACTCTTTTAAAGTTGGACTCTTCTTTTGTAATAATACTTAGACCTCTGTATATAAGAATGATGAATGAAGACATTGGATGAAATGGAACCTACTGCAATTCTTTCAAAGTATCACATTTCACCAAAACTATTTCATTTGATCGTAGGATAAGATGGTGTCTGGTCTCCTCGTATGTTTTCATTATCGTATACAAATACAAGTTCTTCATTTCATTCACTTATTCTCAAAATCTGTATGAGCGACCATTTATACTTAATATTACCAATGTAGTGTGTATATTATATTTTATTATGTATGTACAGCAATATAATAATTTTGTTTTCATCGATGACATACGTAATTACGATAGATCATTCTTAATAGATGCACATTTGAATTCGTAATTCATCTACTACATTTTGTAAAAATTAATCATAGCTTATAGGGAAACGAATGAAAGATTCATATATAGATAATTTTGACAATGGAACCACAAAATACAAACGTGCATGTCAACGAAGACGTATTTGTGTACTTGATCCAAAGCAGAGGTAGATAAAGCATTCATTTGTTCATTATTTTCACATTGTATTTGGAAAGCGTATTTTTTGTAGAAAAAGGTATTCCGTTATCTATTTGTAGAGCAGTCTTCTTGTGTTTCTTATGTGAGTAGTTGCTAAAAATGCGAGAGAAACTCGGATATTATAATGTAATGTAATGGCAGGAGTAATTTTTCAATAGGCGAGTGAACAAAGCTCGTGCATGAACATGATCCATTAAGCTCATAAAGCAATCGTGAAAGAAAAAGGTTTTCTCTCGGATGATCGCAGCCAGCTCCTATTTTCTCCCTTTTCTTCTCGCTAATCAAAAATAATTAATCTGTGTGAAATGTAAAAGGAGAAGCATTGAAGGATGAGCTGAGAAATAAAGGGGCTCCTCTCCTCGACACTTGATAAATCTTAATTCGAAAGTTTTTCGCTTTTTTCCGCTTCCCCGAGTGCTTTTTCCAAACACAATATTAGTCCGTATAGCTATAGAGAAATAAAATAACTTTTTCTACTCCCTAGTAAAGTGTGTAAATACGGAATAGCGTGCAAAGCTCGAGACGACGACAGTCCAAGTTCACTCAACAGAACTCATTCACTTTTCTCTTCTACTCAGTGAAAATCGGAGAGACTTGAACAGGTTATAGGGAATATAGTTAAAGAACTAAAAAAGTCATGCATTCATTTGTATTATTTTGTGTGTAGCTATAAAGGTGAAAAATAGCCTGTAGGTTTGTAATGCTCTGAGCCCGCCGTTGTTCCTCAGAAATAAAGCACGCGAATTTACGTTGCCAAGTTGGCCCGCCATTTCATTACTCGGGTTCTTCTTTCCAGAGGAGAGTCCAGTCAGTTACATAACGGAACGTTTTCGTAGTCATTCTGTCTGGGAGTTGCAGTGCCACGCTATGCCAGTTAAAACTGTCCCGTGTGTAGTACACCCGAGTACAACTATATAAGTATTTCACCCTAACCAAACCACACTACGAGACTCATTTCATTCTTCCATTGATTTTCCACTCCCCTTATGTTATATTATTATTACACTCTATAGGTATAAGCGTCTTCCGAATTTCTCCCAAATGCCCGTTTGTTTGTTCTTGTACGCACTTTGCGTAGTTTACTTAGTCCAACGTCTTCACTCTCTACATTATCTAAAAGCTCGAAATATTCTTTGTTCCTATTTTCTACGAGGTTTGTATTTTGTAGCTACTTCACTTTAGTCAGCGACTCTCTATTGCATACTTTCCTTTGGCTTTGCGTCTGTTTTATTTTATGGGAGTTTTTATTCTCGTTGCGACTACAATGGCCGGGTTCCGCTTCTATGCATTTCTCTTATTTTATATCTCTCTTCCAAGGAAATAGCTATCTCACTATATCATTCTTTATCTACATACATACCTAACTATTGGACACATACCAAACCTAACTCGTTATACTACTACCAGACTGCTACTTAGATTCGGTGCAAGATTGACATTAAGTAACGAACAATAATATAGTCTAGATATGCTACAGTGTTATACAGTATTGATCTACTAGAAAGATACACACGGGCTATTGTAGAATGTACCTATACTGGCTAATGTGCTTACTCCTTTGTAATTCTGGTGTAACCCAGTAAAGTCAATCCAATTCAAACCAAATGAGCATAGTAAAGCAATCATTCCATTGTTAATTTCAAGCATGTTTTGTTATGCAACCGATGTAATATATGTACTTTTTATTGTACAACCATAATAATCTTGGTCTATACTTAAAACACGCTGTATATTGGATAAGTGGAAGACAGGGTAATTTGGACTGTCGAATTGGAGCAAAAAGTTTACAAGTCAAAGAAAATAGAGAAGGAAAGAGAACTCTTTTACAGATATTTTGGATAGTAGGAATAGAAACTAAGGATGGAAGGACAGGGTATTGTTAAATAAAATATAGCTATTAAGAAACTTTACTTTCATGCTGACTTATTTGACTATGAATAAAGGAAAGGGCAATTCTTTTACTTTGTCTACTAAATATTGGTAGTGTCTCCTGGAAAGAAGAGCTACAGTTGAATGAATGAAATAGTAATATAATAAAACCATCAAAAGACTCGACTGTTGCATAGGATATAAGTACATGTAGGATAATTGAACATGTACTGTGCTAGTAAACATTATTAAATAATACTAAAGTCCATAATGAATGTGTGTACTTAAACTGGACGATTACATCATGTCAGTCAGCTCAACTCCTCTATTTTTCAGAAGACACAGAGTAAAGGCAATTAAGACGATTAAGAATATTAGAAGAATGTTTGTGAGAGTGTGAGCGTAGCTATTAAGCAATAGTCTATTTATTCGGGTAGGCGGTAGTCGCTGAGGCAAGTGAGGAAAGTATAAGAGTTGCACTAGAATAGGAGTAATAGTGTGATGATAATTAATAGAGTGTATTATTGATCGTATAGAAGAGTCAATATTGGTTGAGTGCCGAGGGTGTAAGTAAAGTGTAATCTACGCTTGCTTCGTATGGAATGCTTTTCGTTTCGCTTCCTCTTTTCCTTCCTTCCACACAAACAAGGCGTGGTTTACTTTGCCCATCTACTACTACTACTCTCCTTCCACTACTAATCCTGCCATGTCCATATACATGCATTCATTAATGAGGCTAAATGTCCACTGGGATCACCCAAATGTCAATAGACCCCTTGCTACTACTACACATCTAATCAAGGCTACTAATCCATTACATATTCACACATTTACAAAATTTAATTACATCACCAAACCTTTCTAATTACTCGAAATACTTCCAGACAGCTTTTAAAACACTTTACCACAAATAAAATACTCAACACCAGTAGATTCGATTTGGGTTTGAAGGAATTGACATTTCAAAATTAAACTTGTATACAAATCATACGAAACTATAGGCCATACTATATTTAATAGCTACAGCTACTATTTCCTCCAATAAGACAAATTAGATATCTTCCTGTAATTTTCTTTTGCTAATTCGTAGAAAATATACTTATCAGTAAAGACTATTTCGATAAATATTTGCTATCATTGGAATAAGATCGCGAAAAAGAAAGAAAATTTTACACTTTTTGTATTGAATTGAACAAAATACGAAATACCACACAGATCGCAATTTTACGAGAGTATTTGTTCTGATATCTCATTGTGAGAAGATTGTGAAATCGTTTACCTCCTTTATAGAAAATAGTATTTGTGTGTTTACAATCTATGCAGTCAAACATTGACGGATGTAAATGGAGAATGAATCACTAGAGCGAATTGACAGTGAGAGACTGACAGACTTTAAATCACTTGTCAATTGCATGTAATAAAAATGTTTGGCAGTGTTGATGCGGTAGGGCTGCTGGATAGAAGTACTAGACCAGACTCCGCTTTTACTAAACATCTGGTATATTATACATTACTACTCTAGGTATATATTATTCTAATAGTTTGACTGCACAATTCAATTTGTACAAATACAAGTTTCTTAACAAACATTCATTTAAGTTATCAAGCAACTATTATAGTAGCGAATAGTAGGCTGATAGTGCAGGAGTATTTCTGTGAAGGAACGGGAGTTTTTCTCTGTGTTTGTTGGGTAATTTGTTTCGAGCGTGACAAACACGACTGCGAACTCTCGGGAGGTTTATGACAGAATGCACTGTGGGAATCACCACTACCACCGGACTAGACGAGACCAAAAACTAAACCAAACCAGCTAATTGTGACTTGGAATGAATTGAACTTATTGTTGGATTATGTACAAGTCAGAATCAGTCGAAAGGTACACTATGAGGTTGTAAATGCATCGAGGCAATTTGGATTGTAAACATTTTCTTGAAACCGAGAGACCTTATTGTAGTCATTTAATTGTAAATAGAACAAACACACGCATAGTGTACAGTGTACCTAATAAACAATTTCTTTCAGAACATTGGGATGGATTCATTCATGTATGTATCTGTTATCACATAATTTTAATGAGCTAAGTGAAATGTTATAATAATTACAGCTTAGATAGTGATATTAATTTTTATAGGATTCTTATAGTTAGAGATAGAAATATTATGAAGATGTGTATTTGGCAAACATACTGGTTCGTAGTGCAGGCAAAGGTAGAATTGTAGTGAATAATTGTAATAGTGTAAACAAATCGAGTTCAATAATTATTAGTTAGAAAAAGGATGTTATTATCACTATAATTTGAATATATTACTAAAAGCAAGACTAATAGGTAAGTGGAGTGATTAGAATAAAATATTTAGTGATAGCATTAGCAGCATGAAGGATAAAGTGTTCGGTTGAGTTTTGTTTGCTGGTGCACGCAGACAGAGAAGGATAACACAGCAGTTAAATCTAATTAGAGGGAAGTGTGCAGAGTAATTGAGGAGGAAACCTAAAATTATCGAATCAACAAAGCCAACCTCACAACAACCTCCGACATAATTCACTTATTGTAATAGAAGCGAAGTTCCCTGCATAAAAGGAGAACATACGTGCATGTGAATTTATTGTCTGTCTCTATATGCATTTCCTTACTAATTTGAATGTGGAGATAATAGTTAAGTGAAAGAACGCTAAGACATTGTCGACGCTCCTATATGCAGTGACCGTTGTGTGTCATATCATGTCTAAGAATAGCTCTCGGCTATTTGATAGAGTATTTTTTGTAAACTTATTTTTAGGTTGAGTATAACTGTGTGAGGTTACGTTACTATTCCTTAAAAACGTTATTTGAGAAAATGTAGGCATGTATGGCGTGTATATTTGGGCTGGAATGGAAGCTCCTGACTTGACCCTGTATGAGTAATAAATGACGTTGTGGTAGAGAGTTAGATTTTTGGGAGCAGAAATGGTAACGCAACAAATTAGTGAAATAGACAAAGGCACCCTTTTCCCTAATTTATTATCTTCTTCTTTCACCTGGTCTCTGTCCATTCTACTTCAGGACATCAACATTTGCACTTATATAATAATTTACTTATATAGAGAATGTGCTTCAGATATTTTTTACTCAAAATCCATACGTTACCTGTCACTATAAACTAGGAAGTACTTTTTACTGGCTATAGACCATATATTCATATACTGATATACTTTACGTATGTCTAGTAGGGTAATGCATTTTACTATGAATAGTATTTCAATGAAAGATCGATTTTGTCTTCTAAATACTCTACATGAAGGAAAAGCGTGTTCGTCATAATCCACATGCTGAACTTCCCGTAAAGTATTTACCACAATGGATGAGATATAGGAACAGTAGCTTAAACTTTAGACACAGTATATGTATGCAGTAGACAATAACTTCATATAATAGAAATGGCATATGGAACTGGTCCAAATGGAATGACATGTACTTATTGTGTCACAAATTGTGCAATGTTGGGATTACGACTTACGGGGACTAACCGGGTTAGTCCTGTAGGATAATTGGCTATAATGTCCGTTATAAACAGTAAATTTCAAATACATAGACGCTTTAGTTGCCTTAAAGTGTATTTTGCAACATTACTGTAAGATTTTGAATGTTTGTTCATGGAAGGGTACCAAACTTGAAGAGAGTGCAAATCCTGGTGAAGAATTGTATGTCCGTTAAAAAGATAGCTGTAGATAGTTACCTACTTAGGATTAGTTACGTAAAGTATGTCATTCTCTGTGATTGTATTACTATTTAGACAAGTAGATGGTGGAGAGAGAGGAATGTGGGACTCGAAATGTGATGTGAGTTTGAGTTATTTAGTAGTTTAAGTTTGTTTCGGAGACGATTTCGTTTCAGTTTAGTTTTGTTGGTTGTGTGGAAGAAAAGGGCAGACAATAGAAGTGTGGGAGCGAGCACAGAATCCATCCTCCGTCTCTTTCACTGTTTATGAAGGGTGCAATGCAAAGGCACTGACACTGAAATGCAACAAAGACGAAAACTGAACACTACTGATGTACTTTAACTTCAGTTTGGTTCACTTTCGTGGAAAAGTGACCCTTAGGAATAGCAAAGAGAAAAGACCTACCTGCTTCAAATTATATTTCATCTTTTCTACATTCACTATTGACTACACAAGTAAATGGCCTATGTGTCCCTATTACTTTGCTTTGTATTCAGTTCTCATGTCTATTCCTTTATTTTCTTGTTAGCTATCTGGACATATACAGAGACACAAATATAATCTACAACAGAGTGCAGTCCACAGTAATAACTCTAGTATACCTATAAATTAAGACAACTTTGTAAACCACACATTCTTCAACTATATCACTCCATACAAGTTTACTGGGAAATAAGAAAATACTTTTTCGCCTTATTCCACAAATCTATCTATCCTTGTCGTTCTTATGACGTGGGTACTTAAAATAATACTTTTCTTCTAAAGAAAGTTTATCTCCTTAACAAATTCTATTACATTCCCAAATTTTATAACAAATTGCACCTCTCGAAAGCATTGTGTATCCACTTTTGAGTTTCAGAGGTACCCCTTGCAGATTCGTCAATATTTATGTCCTATGGCCTCATAATTTTCTGTGCACTAAAAATTAGTTATAAATTGCAAATTCTGAATATGCACGCAATTGTAGGTTTTCCTAGATTGATAAATTTTAGCTTTTTAAATTCTTGATAGATTTAGTCTATGAATGTTCTGAAAATGTTGTTGTTATTCAAAGCAAAATTTAATTTTTGTTTTTGCGTTTATTTCAGGTGAGAAGCCATTCAAAATGTGAATTCGAAGGATGTGATCGCCGTTTTGCCAACAGCTCAGACAGAAAGAAACATTCACATGTACATACGTCGGATAAACCCTACAATTGCAAGGTATGTTAAAATTCTCATTGAATTAATTTGAAAGTGTAGCTTAGGTTATATTTGCCAGGAGAGCTGCAACTCTAGATAATTGTAGTTGGCGAGTGCATCGTATGCATGTATACGGATATTATCTCCACAAGTTATCTAATAAGCGAAGCTCATATCATGTCAGTTATATAATTAGAGAGAAAGAAAGAAAAAAGGGAATATATATTTCGCTGGTAGCACTAAAGTAACATTTTAGACAAGGCAAGTTAGACTCAGACAACACTAGCTTTTAGCAGAATAGCTTACAAGGAAAGATAAGTTGGCCTACCTACCCTTGCATTCTAAATACATTCTACTGCATTGCACTGGAATGGTTGCTTGCAGATCACGCTTATTTAGCTGACTATCAAACTATATCTCGTCATCTCACTGCATTTTACTTTTTACGGACATTGTATGCGCATATGCATATCTTGTATAGTATGTTCTGTGTGTATTGAGTTATTATACTGAGCATAGAGACCGGGCTGTATCTGTCTCTGTAAGATTCATGTATGTAAATAAAATAGAACTGCTATAGGTAGATATTACAGAATGCAAGACAGATAAAGAAAATTTAGCTCTGATATATAGACACACTACTATATTTAATGCTACTAACTCAGCGTGAACATATCTTTATGTGTGTATGTGTAGATACGCAAAGGAAATTATAATATGACAGAATGTATGCAGCCAAATAGATTATCCTGGAGTAATGCTAAGTAAAATTATATTAGTAGAGAAGATATGCAATAAAAATTATCAAGACGAGTCGAGCGAGTAAAATATCAGCACTGACAATAAGTTAAGATTAGATATAGTAATAAAAAAATTCTCTTAGTTTTCTCAGACAGATAAATACGCGTATAGTAGGTACAGATAGGTACAGGTGGACTTTATATCTAGTCAGACATTTTAATAGTCGCTGGATAGAGTTAGGTACGGGCAAGTAATAATAAAATACATAGGTACCTAGGAATAACGTGCAGGTTGAGGGTCTGCGCCATAATATGATAGTAAAATAAGTAAAGACAAGTAAAGAGAATGAGCGAGGATAGGTATGCAAAATATGCGGCTCGTTACGCTGGGATGGGCAAGGCCAAGCAAAGCAAAGCAAGTGTGTAAATTTTTGGTTTTGGGTGATGTAGGTCCGTGGTTGTGACAAGTCCTATACTCACCCCTCATCCTTGAGAAAACATATGAAGGTACATGGGAAGTCGCCGCCTCCGCCAGGTTCCCCTTACGACTCGGAAAACTCTTCAGCACCTTCGTCTCCTCATCATGGAAGTAATCCAGCCGCTTCTCCGCAGAACAATCATATGCACCAACAAGGAGCTTCTCCAAATACCATCTTGCCTAATCATCCTTCTCAACTTGCACAGCAACAACAACAACAGCAGCAGCAGCAGCAACAACAACAGCAACAAAATCACCAGCCTCACTCTCAGCTCATTCCCCAACTGGGGCCGGGACAAGGACTCCCTCCCGGCGGAGTTCTCCAGACCCAAACCTCCCTTCACCCGCACCATCACCATCACCACCCGCATCACGGGAATCACCATTTGTTCAGTATGGCCACTCAGCAAAATAATCTGTCCGAGTGGTACGTGTGTCAAGGATCCATCCCCACCCCGCCGTCCACGAACTCCCCCATCCACCATCACCATATGACCACGGCGGCTTTTTAATCCGCAGTTAGTATGTCTCAGACTCTCGTCCGCACAAATTCATGTGGGGTGATGTGATTTTATTTTGTTTCGGATTGTTGGACTACCTGTGCTGTGGTTTCCTTTGACTCTGCAAGGTCAACACGGGTCATCGTTCGCTATAGCTCCTTTTCTGTGTTCCTCCTGGGTGAGCCCTGTCATTGTCATGTCATTTAGTACGTTTTGCAATCACTATTTCTATCCTTTATCATTATTGCTGCAACAATTATCTACGTTTTACTTGATTATACACTACTTGATATACGTACATAGAGAAACAACCTCAACCCTAACTACAACCCTCCATTTCTAGGATTTTTATTGTTATTATAGTATTTAGGTGTGGAAACATTTTAGTGCAATCTTCCTACAGATGTAATGTAGACAGAATGTAACCAGTTCCTTGTGTATTGTTTAAAAACATCATTCCAATTATGTAATTTGTTGAAGAATAGTATACTAGATCTAGATCTACTTATATGTACATCTATAATTACTACAAACACATTATTATTATGTATGTAGAAAGTAACAAGGAGATTATCTCTTGTAGTACTACATAGTACTAGCATAACCATTGCGTGACAAAATCCATTATTTTTTTAATTCTCCGATTTTCAATAGAATGTTACAAGTCCTGAGTAAATTGAAATGATTTGCATCGTACTTTTATTAGATTCAAATTTTCAAATAGTTGACTTGTTATTAATTTTGTCTATTTTATCAGAGGACTCAATGTGTTGTTATCATGTGATATGAAATGATATTCGAGGTTTGGTTTCTTGCATTGCAGTGTGTATAACAGGTCTGGCTGAATGACCTAACATGATTGGAATACAGTACAACTTACAACTCTTTCTTTTTTCAAAATCGATAGTAGTACAGTACTTCATTTCGAAAAATTCAGAAAATTTTATTTGATTTTCAGTTTATGTATACCAACCACTTTAGCTACGGATATTATTGACATTAGAGCCACAACAATTTATTAATTGAATAATCTGACATCATCTTAGTAGAATGCTATCATTAAATTCTGAATATTAAAATTGGAGGAATGAAAATGTTATTTTTGTTGTATGGAAATAATTAAGTTTTGGTATTTAATTTTCTGCATGCCCAATCCACACGTGAGTGACTCACGTATGAATTGCGTGTCCTCCCATCTTAAAATCTAACTTAGAAACACAGCATGAGGTACTGTACTGCATTTCATCTCACTATTATATACACTAGCTCTTATATCTATATGACAGTATAGTAGATCTGTGACATACCGATGTATGTACGTAAGAAAATGGTGGACTACTAATGCTGGAGCTACTAAATCCTACAATTAGCAAACTACATGTCGATGTCAAGGGTTCTTGTACAAATCTATGTCAATTGATTGCATTTGAGTTTGTATGATAATACTAAGTAAATATGGCATGACACTATTATTTTAATTATATGAATTATTTTAATTATATGAATTATTATATTAGATTACTATGATTAGAGCATATAAAGCCTATTATACTATTAGTGAGTTGCAATTGATGAAACGAACCTGTACTACCTACTCATACTAAAATATTATAATAGATACTGTGTCATGTCATGTTACGTCATGCCAAGCCTGGGCAGGTACGGCTCAAATTCAGACGCTCGATCAAAATGTCTGTGTGGATTGTGAATGTGATGCTAATACTAAATGTATGGACGTATAGATTGTTTCTGTATTTAATTGCGATGTAATTTAATGTATGTACGTAAATGTATGTATTTAGGTATATTTAAAGAAAGACTCCTTGTATCGAATCGTACAATAATACGGGAGAGTTTTCCTTACACACACGGGCACTTGGCATGACAGTTTACATCACACTACACTGGAGGTGACAATTTTAGTGAGAAATATTTTGTTTTGTTGTCAAATGAATCAATTATGATGATGTCAAGTGAAAATACATAACGTACTTGAGCAAATATAAGTGGAATCATTATTAAAACGACCGTTTGGAAACAGTTCTCTTTTTTCTGTTTATTTGCTCTAGTGTTTCACATCTCCAACTTGACTGATGGCTTGGCGAGTTGAGCTGTTAGTGAAAACTCGTCAATCTATTAGTAATTGCAGTAAACATATAAAACTACTAACTAAATAAGCCATTTTCCCTTCCCTTTCCCCATGAAATAGCATCCCATCAATGAAACGAGGGCTGGAACCTGTCATTTGACTCAAACCAACACAACTTACCATCAGCTTACCCAACTCGGATAAATAAAGAATTTTTCCATAGTTATTTACTTCTTAAGACTTCCTTACTCACTCTGTGACTACTCTGTGTCTACTCTGTGTCTACTCTGAGTCTCAGCTACCCATTCAATAATACGCATCACAATATATATTCACATACGTTGTACATCCATTTGTGATGCAGTTTACATACGACATACTGCTAACTACTTAGAATCTAAGGACCAATTGCTATACGGATGCCAATCATTAGAACCTGACAGTCACTAGTGTTATTGCATGTCATTCTTGTTGGAATTACTGAAAACCGATATGTTGTTTTCCTTTTTAAAGAATGGATCCTTTCATTTCAGTTTCTTCTTTCCTGCACACAGAAAGCAAGCCAGCTAGTATTGTCTTGTCGTTAGACAACTCAGAAATCCAAGTGCTTCGAACTATTCACTCGGGTACATAAGAACAAGTAGGAAATGGTTTGACATGTTTTCAACGATTAACAAAAAAATGCCTTGCTATTCATCCCTCTTAATTAACATAGTGCCTACATTTATGAATATCTTGTCTCTGTAACAAGGGTATGTTATGCAGTGCTTGTTCATGTAGGTTGAGCAAAAAATGTATTTATTAATACCCTAAAGGTGCAGGTAAAAATAAATTCCAAAATTGGCTGCTTTCGTCTGATCTTAAGGAAAAACATGAATACAAATTGATTTCAAGGTTATCTGTACCTCCAAAGGTCAGCAACTATTTCACATGATCACTTATCATCATTACTAGCGTGATGTACTTACATTTGTGTCTATTGTTGTCAGTCGGACGAGACTCAGTACGTCTCTGCGTTATTTGTCCACGTTAAGGTTTGACATGAAATATTGAACTTTGGTCATTGTATGCTAAGTAACTACCTAACCCAACTAGAGTATACTACCTAATTTCTATTTTTACAAAACAAAGTCGTGTTTTCACTTCAGGCAATTATAAAACGGCTTCCTGTAAGGCAATTGACTTTTATAATCTGATTCACCTTCCCTGAGAATTATCTGTAGTAAGCTGATTTATCTTCATTTATTCAACAGCTTAGTCAGCAAACATTAGATGTAACATCTTATAAAATAGTATAGCGAGTATCACTATCAAAACTACAGAGTAAATTGAATGTACATCCATAATTAGATGTTTTAGACACTTCTTAGGCATGAAAAAATCAATTGGATGTACATGTACAGTGATACTAGTATAAATGTACCAAAAATCGACATATAGCATGTTATGTGTAGTAGGGTGGCTCGTGTGTGCATTGACTGACATAGGCAAGAGAGTTGAGTCCACGTACATCTAAAAATAGGGAGCAAGTGCCCTAATTCAATCATTTGGTACTGTGGCTGTTGTGGTCTGCTCTCATCTCCTCCAACTAACCGAAGGTTGTGAGAAATAAAGAACGTGTAGGGATATAAGATGTGTTATCCTTATAGTAATTTCCTCAGTGAAAACTGAAAGCACCTCAGCGAAGATATCAAGCAAGATAAATAAACGTCTCTCCCTACTACACACACTGTACTAAATATATAATATGTAATAGTATAATAGTGAGTGTGCTATTTGAGTGAGTCGACTACTTCAAGTAGAGAACACAAAGAGAGTGTGGCAACTGCATCACAACATAACATAACATGCCACAGACTCAACTTGTCTTCTCTATACTTTGGACTGGCATCACACACTCCACTCACTAAATAAAACACAAATGCTCCATCTCAACTCACCCATTGCAGAGCCCTCAAACACAATTCATCGCTCCTTACCACGTTTACATTTACCTACTTATACCGAGAATACATTACAATTCATTTCGTTTTTATACCACAGTATTGCACACAGATTCTATTGTTGGACATGTCTACTACGCTATACTCTATATCATATCATCCAGTCCCTATCTGAATCTAATATTAATACATCCTATGCAATAAGCACTTTTCCTCATCGATAATTCACATTTATTTGTCTTAATAAGATCACACACAGATTGTCCACCCAAAATTGAAGTACCTTATTACTATCCGTAGATTAACTCAATCTATTTACTGTTTTAATATTTTAATACAAACACTACATTAATATCCAGATGACAGTTTAGAATACACAAAATGATAGCAGAGTATATGTAATTTTAGCAATATTTGGTGTGTACCATTTGTAGGGGGAATGATCAAGTATGTAGGATGTGCATCCTAGTCAGTTTGAGATACTGTCTTGTGTATTCATATTATGTAACAATAAGCTGTGAGTGTATTTTTGCTTCTCTGAGTCCTTTGGATACTTCCAATTGAATATAGCTAATGGTAGGTACTAACAAAATGAAGGTAAGTAGTAATGGTAAGCCTAGCCAACTTCGTGCATCCTTTTCTTTAATTAAAGGAATGAAATTATTGACGGACTGCTTACTTACTTAGTTAGCTTATTGTTAGTTCGTTTCACAGCTCAGCTCACTCGTCTGTTTCTGTGTAGCCTACCCAGTCAGTTCACTTATGAAGACACAAAAACTTGATTCATATTGACAGTACGCGTTTTTCCTAAAGAATCAAATTATCTACTTTCCTTTGAAATGAATTGCCGTGCTGTAGAGATACCTATCCTCTCTCTCTTACACACACACAGTATAGGTGTGTAGTTTTCTGCAGACATTTAGTATTCTTATTGGTTGCTAAACTTGTATTACTAGCATCTATACACTATTGAAGGTATACGCAAGTGGATGCAATGATTTTAATTTAATTCATATGTTGCTTAGCTAATTCTGAGAACAGGAACTAATGACGTTGTTCAGCACTTGGCAGAAATAGAACTTTCTTGGAATAGTTTAAGGAATTATTATTGTGTCAAAAGTCATTTGTTACATTTCGCGAGCTCGATAACAATACCTATGTGATGTAATCGCTATAAAAAAACATTTCCCAATCCCTTAAGTGTATTTGGTTCAACTAAGTAATGTATCAGCTGAGACGGAATGGAAATGATCTGTAGATAGTGATATGAATTTAATTGGCTAGTATGTAATTCTTCTGGATATTAAATGTCTAAATGATGTTGTATATGTTTTGAGTGCAAGTAGCATACACCCGCTTGTTCTGCTACTTTGCAATAATATTAAGAAAGAGCCCTGAAAGGACTTTATATGTGAAGAGTGTTTAGATTGCGTAATGCCTGAGTATCGTCGCTGTTTGGGACGTAAGTCTAAACAGATGCCCCCATATCGCATTTACGGAGGAAACATCTTAAGATAGATTAGGTAGTTGAAGTGAAAAGGTGTGGTGAGAAGGGTAATCTTGCTAGCAAAATATAGAGATGTGTATAGAAATAGTAGCACTTCCCATTGGTTTGAGTGGAATTGTATTATCTTTATGTGAGTAATGTTTAGATGTTCGTCAGAGTTGTGTTTATGTTCCAAGCAGATGGATATAGATAGAAGTAATTGTAATAGGGATTGGAGTAAGTAGACAGCATTGCGCCTTCGTGGTATGCAGACCCATTGTTTTTGGATAGAAGATACTGACATTCCTCGCTATTGTCCTCTTTCACTAAGGACACATTCTTCTTGCCTTCCTTTTCGTCTTCTCATCTCTCCTCTTCTCAATTTCAATCTCTACCTGTACACAATATTGCCTTCCAACTGTAACTTGACTTAACTACCAATCTAACAACACATAAAATAAGCCTCATCTCATCATTACTTACTTAAGTTACCTACTTGTTAGATTACATTGCACATTACACAGCTCCTATCTCCCAAAGTATCTCTGTAACATACACTTTGTATCGAGCTAAAAATGAATACCTTCCTTCCTACTACATAGTTCCTAGTAGTATCATTACACACAGATACATAGGAGCACCTTGTTTTGTTGTGATGAAGCTTGCATCATCATTTATCACTTGCCAACTCAGTCTACTTGTGTACAGTCCAAGTCAACTTCTTTCCAATCCACCCACCGCACTCAATTCCGGTAAACAATAGGAAGGCTTTCTTCTTCAGATGAGAATGTCGGAGGGAATCTTATCTTAGGAATATGTGTATGGTATGTGGCAGGTAGTATATGGACCTAATTCTGTCCTCTCCTACCTTGTCCGGTCACCTTTCTCAAGTCAAGTCAGATTAGCTTCAAACCACAAGTCATAGTTGTTGATTATGAGAGCAGTGAGTAGGTAAAAGACTCGGGCTCCGTGATTTATGTTCTTCTAACTCTAATGTGAGTTAGGGCTGTTCCTGTGTGTAAAATCAAAAATTGTTTTTCTATTGCTTACTTATGTCGGGGAATGGAGAAGGTCCTTCTATAGCTATGCCAGGTACATGCAAGTCTGAGATTGAGCACAATGCCGATACCTGTATACACTATAACCCTCACAATTACTGAATCACATAGTGCATTAGGGAAATGTGTTACGCAGACAGAAATAGCGAAATTTTAGTGTGACTTGGCTCTTTGGCCATGCCAGCCACTTAAGCACTTGACTTTGTGGCTTGCCCTGTGGTGACTTTTGTCTGACTCTCTTTGATTTCGTTTCACAGACATAAAAACGCGAAGGAAAGTGACAGTAAAAAATGTCGCCGTGGAGCTAGTGTACTTTTGTAGTTATCTTTACATTTGAACTACTACTCCCCAATATTAACGCTCTACCTCAAAGCTTAATCGTAGCTATTCCTATATCTTATACTTCATTCCCTATACTTGTCTATTGTGCAATAGCATACTATTTAATATAGTGTGGCAGAGAGGAGAATTGAGCTGAATCAAGCACGGACGCGACGGCGGAGTAAAAAGATGCAAAGGACAGGTGTTCACTCATAAATATTGCTATTACACCTGCACTTTCATGACTTTTCTTACCTCTCTCGTCTCATACGCTCTTTTCAGAGATTTGCAGGTTGCAACATCTCGGGACAGCTTTTCTTTCCTTACTTCACTGCTAGCATTATTCTATTAGGATTATAAATATTTTATAAGGTGAATACTGCCATATCTGCCTAAGCATAATGAGAATCACATCCTTAACACACTTTTCTTTTATTGATTGAAATACTATGCCCAATTTGTACAAACACCTAATATTAATTATATTACTTAATTTTATCAGATTGTTGTTTTTTGGTTATTGACGCTGGGCTTTATTTTTATGTGCATCGTTTTCTTCGTGTTTGTATTCTTATTTTTTGAAATGGGAGCATTAATCTGTATGGGAAAGGGAGTGGTAACAAAGATCTGTATTTTTCATCTAAGGATAAAATGAAATTCGCACTTGTACACCCTGTTTAAGTACAGAGCAAATTAATGGAAATGCTGCAAGCATCTAAATTGTAGATGTTTGGAAAGTATTGAATTCTTTAAACCATTTATACTGTAAATTCTGGTAGTTTTAATAAACTGAAAGTAAAATGAATCGATAATTGTTGGGAGAATGAGAGAAGACGGAGTGTGGAGAGCTAAATAAATGCGTGAGTAGGAAGGATAAGCAGCGAGTCGAAGAAAGATCATTTAGTCATCCAATGGAATTGAAATGAAGGTAAGTGAGCAGAGGAGAAGAAGAATGAGAGCCATGATGGAATGCTCCTCGATAACCATTGATTGAATCTAATGGCTCTTATCACCAATTTCATCTGCATCTGCATTTGATGGTGAGTGAACTGCGGGTAGGTGTTTTCCTATCCGATCTGACTACATTAGGCTAGGCAAGGTATGATGGCACGTCACTAGACAGACTCAACTCGGATCCAATCCAGGAGTTGAATGGGCGAGGAAAGATGAGATCCTCACATTCCTCACATAACAAACTCGCATTTCACTCCAGTCTTCTCCAGTCTGCTATAAACTATATAGGTACCTATATGAACATGCGTTAACGCATACTGAATCATTGTATTGAATTACATGCCAGCCCAGTCAACTTGTACAATGTAGGACTATTCCCTTATTGCACTGGACTTGTCGCATCTTAATATTAACATTGTAGATCTTATAGTTATTTAGCTATATGGGTGTATGCATAAGATGAATGTAAATAATACATGCACTTGGTATTACATGCAGATACACATAGGTTACCTATTTATTTATTTCTCCCGTTGTCCGCTCTGCATATTCAATGGAGCAGGAGTAATGTAATAGCATCTGACGAGTATGCATACATTATATAATACTTCTTGATACACAAATACTTGTAACAGAGTACATTCTACACGTAGTTGGTTAGTACCTATGAAGTGTACATCACAATGAAAGAAAAAACTTATGAATATTTTATGTCGACTCCTATGTCTATGTATGACCTCATCCTGTGTTCCTCTTCATAATAACAGAAATCTCGTGAAAGAAAATAACATACTTATGTCAATCGTCATAATGTGGATGTCCTTCTAAGTAATCCGTCCATCATATCATCTTAACACAACATAATTCAGACAGCTCCTCTTTTCTCTTTGAATTACGCCAAACAATAAGAACAATTCCAGTCATTCTTCTCCAATTGATAAAATCCGGATTCTCACTCCCATTCCATGTCTGAATATTTGGCATTTTTCGATGACTGAGCCGTTTCTATTAATTCCCAGTCATGATCCCATACATTTTATACACCCGATCCAGTTCAAAGGTTGTAAAACTAAAGTAATTAACCAAAATAATGAAAAATATGCAAAGTTCATTCCAATATATTTATATCTATAGACAGTAAGTACATGAGAAAAAGTGTCATAACAAATAAGTTGTACTCAAATCTTATAAACATTTACTAATGCAAACCTAAATATTGTAGAAATAATTGGGAATAGGTAAATCACTAAATACAGTTGTTTATTTTATTCATTGAGGTTATCCCTCGAGTACAATGAATGAAATGACGGTTTGTTGGGAATGAGAAACTTGGTGGAAGAATTGGCAAATAACTCAGAGTGTAAATTGACAGCATTTGAACAGACGAAATTTTTTTGTTGCCTCGGGCATATCCTCGTTATAATGAATTTATTTACGACTCCTTTCCTACGAGTAGTACACACATGTGTGTACACCGCGTACGAGTGAGACCAGCGATAAAACACAGACACACTTGTAGAGCAAAGTATTCACGTTTTGCTATTAAACCTTTACTTAGGATTTACATATTATTAACTATAATATGTGTATGCTTCGCATGTAGACATATCTTTTGTTGTTCTGTTGTGATCTGGGTATCTCTCAGTATCGACATGGATAAAATGATTGGAAATATGATGCTAGAAAAGATGTGTAACTGCCAAACAACGGTGAACAAATCCTACTATACTAACATCGTGTATACATATACAATTCTACTTATGGTGCTCTTATAACCACTCTTCAAATCATTACTTGCGTATAATATTTTACTCTATAAATGAGTATATCTGTAGCAAATAGATGCATATGGTGCCAGAACATGTTTGTTGTCTGTTGGCATACAAAAGACCAATATGTATAGATAGATTTCAATTTAGTTAGTTAGCAATATAATATGGACAATACCCAGACTGATTGGTGTTACAGTGGAATGTTATGATTGTTACGTTGCATTGTGTGAGAGTAGGTCTGCCGGTCGCTCCTAACAAAGTAATACGTAATAATATAACAGTACGATGCAACACAACGGTCCAAAAACCCAACTACAGACAACCCATCATATCTATACAGCTTCCTTTCATGAGAAAATATTGGAAACTTCTGCTACGTACATTCCTGCTACATTTAACCTGTTTGTTTACTATGCTTAATAATAATCCAACACAAATTATATTCATTACATTCATTAGCACAATGCTATTATAGTGTCATTACTTTCTGTTTTTGGCAAATATGGTCAATTGGCAAAGAAAGTTGTATTTAATTTTACATCCATCTTCCCGAATTGCATAAACCACATTTTTGTGGTTCAGGAAGATTCTTAAAAAATTATCATAATAAGATAATCTAAGGTCATTAAATCATTTATTGAGGAAAATGTTTAGCTAATGGTAAGAAATAAGCATTGCATAATTGCATAATCAACTTTGGAGTCTGATTTTACTATGATGATGTAGTATAGTATATTTCAAAACTAATTTTATGTACATTACTTGCACAGTCAATTAAAGAACATTGAGGAAACTATGAAACAGAGGGAGATCACTGGTTGGTAATTTAGTATTAAATAACGAAAATAATTATCTCTTGATAGCCACTATTGGGAAGTGAGATTAAAAATAATGTGACACACGGTGATAAAAATTAATGAGGACGGATTGACATTGAGAAAGGTATTAGATGTGTGATAAGGATATGGTGTATGTGGATGGGTGATTAAAGGCGAGTTTTGGCAGAGCGAGTGTAAAATGCCAATGCGGATGAGCTCTATCTTTCGACGATAGAACTAAGGTGGTTCTTGAAAAAGCAGGATGGGCGATGCACCATGCAGGACTCATCTTCAGCAATGCAGTTCTCACACGTAAGATAAAAACTACGAGGTAAGTTGTGTACTAACCATATGCTGACTTACCCTTCGCTACTCTTCACTTTTGACTTGGACAGAGAGGTACTCGTACATTTCACACAGATAAGTCATTCAGTTCATCGCCAGCTTCTCTGCTATGCAATGTCAGCTCAGTTCAAGTTGCTGAGTATAATCTTATAGTCATGAATCCTGATGCATGTTCTGCTAGTCTCTGAAAAAGTAAATCCATCCGATGTAATCAGGAATATGTAAGCAAGCCTTTAATTCAACTCGAGTCAACTCGACGCATTCTTCCAAGGCATACTGAAACAAGATAATGCAAAAAAGAAGGAAAGACTACATAAACAGAAACAACTGCTCAACGAAAGTATGCAGATAAAACTTTTAAAGAAAGCACTGGAGCAAAACAAGTCGAGACAACTGAGACAAGTGACTATTACATTAAAAAGGAATGGGCAAAGAAAAGACCTGTTAGCAGAATATTCCTGTGCACATTAGCATGGCTTGTCCGCACTCGGGTACTAGAATATCACATTTAAATTGCAAACAACTGTCATAGTATTTGTTTTCAATTTTATGCAATTATATACGTAATCATTCACAATGCGGGGCTCTGCAGTCAAAATAACCCGAAATTGGCTATGACAATATTATGATGGACTATAAAGATTAATTACCCGCGTTCTGTGGTAATTATAGTTGGGTACATGCATATTTAGTTGATAAGGACAGTTAACCACGGGTAGGATGTTTACTATGTGTGCATATAAATATTACATTAGTAGTTGATTTGCTTGACTTGACACGACATGCGATGCATTACTATTACTATCATTTAAACTGGAATGGACTCGGACTCTCAACTAGTCCGCAGTCCAGCACTTTGTGTTTGTCATTCATAATAGAACGTGTGCATATCAACGAGTTGAGTGTATAGCTGTGAGTGTATGATGACTAAGGTATAGTAATGGCAGGCAAGGCAGTGCATTTTACAATCCATTATGCTACACTAACCGAATCCCACCCACCTACAACCTACCATTTCTGGTTTGCTTGTTCCCAACTTTTTATCGAATTCATTTTACTGACACTTTTGGACCGCCTCCGCAGTCAGCTCCATGCAATTCATTCTCTCCACTCACTCATACACTTTCCTACTATTCCTTTTCTTCTCAACTAATATATTCTTTATACATCTATTGTTGCAACCAAATATCTCTCTTACCAACCAGTCAACTCTCTGGCTACACTCTGCCTTAGTAAATACAATATCAAGTGTTGATGTTATTATTATTGACTTTATCATGCTTTGTATACGTCGTGTGTAGTTCACGACACTTCGCTACACCTTCAAGGTCCTGTTTAAATCACAATTTACTACCTAGCACTGCTATACATTGTAAAAACTGGGATTTAACAAACAGACTTTATTAGATTATTATTCAAAACGATTTGGCAAATCCTTCTTACAAATCATCATTTCTGAATTTGTAGCAGTAACTATTATGTCATGTGTGTTATGGTCGGTTGATGCAGGCGACGACTTAAGTAGTTGCTAAATCAGTACGAAGCAAATGTATCAGTATTCATTGTTAGTGTACTATGTTTAATAAACTTACTTATTATAATTATTAAGTATAGTGATAAAAATTACTAATTACTACCATTTCTGTAACAATCTTAGTTTTCATATAGACATAATAATAAAATTATAATAAATAATAATGTTTAGTCACGAGTATACTAATAGTACCTGACCACAATTTTTTTTGTTTGATGTTTGATGAATGTACGGTATTTTATATATTATGTTAGCAGCACATTGTGAAAAGTTAGGTATAAATGTGGATATAGGCAAAAACATTTAGAGAACTGCAACAAAATGAAAATGGGCATGACAGGTTTTTGAAGTTTTGGAAATTGGCTCATCTGTAGGATTTTCAAGAGAAAAATAGTTGATATTTGGTGAAATACGTTAGTATTACATCTGAAAAGGTTTAGCAATGGTGAATTACATAGTTTTTTGGCGTTTGGATAGTAATGGCACTTTAACAGAACATATCATTACCGTAGCTGTCCAACTCTTTTCTTCTTTTCTTCTGTCTTGTCGAAGTGTATGTAATTACTATTTACCTTAACCAGTCTTTAGTAATATTGTAGAAAATGTCTGTTGGCTGTTCTTTTATTTTTTCAATTTTACGATATCTGTCTGTGTAGTGAATGTACTCCACTACACACCTCTCTAGTGCTAACTAGTACAGATATGAAGATGAGGTTAGAAAAGCAGTTCTTTTCATGTGCTTATTCAGATAAATAGCTCGCAGAAAAATGCCATGAATTGCATTAAAAGATGTAAGTAGCTTGAGTGAGTTTGCCATTGGCCTGGCTGTGGCTAGAACAGAGAGGCAAAGAAAACCATATGCCATGTAATTCAATGTTATGTAATGCAAGTGAAGTGAAATGAAGTTGGATTGGATGGAAGTGTAATGCACTTGCCATTTCCAATCCCAAGGTTTGCTTTGCATACTGAACACTGTACCACATCAAAGGAGCAGAGATGAGGGAAGAGTCTGTGCTTTACGATTTATGTCTACTCCACGTCCCTATTTATTCCAAGGTGTATTATTTATCTACTTGATATACGCAGGACATACCTACCTGACTTGTGTACTTGGGCTTGCTTTGGCTTGCCTCTCCAACCCAGACACTTCATCACAGGACATTTCAAAACCATCTACTACGTGAAATAATATCTTTCGTGCATTCCTTCATAAGTTATTTAATACTCGCATCACTATAATGCAAAACTTTTTACTATTTACTATGTAATACTCCAGAAACCACACCAATGGCTCAAATATATGCAGACCAACGTAGAAGGACAATGTTTTATTTATTCAGGACAATTTCAGAACCGTATTATAAACCAAGGCTTTTGTTCAAGAGCAACTACCTATTATTAGATATAAGGCTTCTACTAATTTGCATAATGTACACTTAGAATTCATTAATTAAGCTACACAAAACTCACTTGACTTTATTCGCCTTGCGCATTCATTCAGAACAAATTATTTGTATCTGCATACCTATATGCAATTAGATTGCATTTCATTCAATAACTCTTTGTACTAAAGATAACCAATCTCTTTGATACAGCATCTGCAAATCCAAGTACCTCAGTATCTCAACTGTTCATACCTATTGCAATGCATTCAATGACACTAAGCTACTTTATTGTAACTAAAACAAGCTCAATCTCATTAGATAAACGGGTTATTGTCGTTGACGACAGACTTACTAATTGCATATGAGATGCCTTGATTTATTGAACTGTAACAATCTATGATGTAGAATTTTAATCTGATCATCTATACCTTTGATTTTAGAATGAGGTTGATAAAAATGCAAATCTGTGTGACATGATCATAAAGCAGAGATTTCCCAGCACGTGGTTCAGACACGGTAAATAGTTCAAAGGTATGCAGTGTATGTTAGTAAGTACAAACGAGGGTGGGATGTAAATGTGTAGTTTTGAGAATGAGTTTGCTTTGCAGAAGATGTTTCGGTAGTGTAAGGTATAAACGGGAATGGTTGTGTTGTAAGTGTAGTTGGGTGTTGTAAGTGAATCTGTGTATTTGTAGGATGTAGTAGTAGTAAGTAGTAGCAGTCGTGGAGAGTGTTTAGCCAGAGCAACAAAAGACAAAGTCAATTTTTGCAAGTGACAAGCGCAACCACGCCCATGCAATTGGGATTGTCAAAAACGGCTGTCGTCACAACGAGTATGTATTTTGATCATGAAACGAGTCAACGGGCCGCATAAAAGCAAAGGGAACTCGAGCGAGCTGAAACCATTTGGGGTTGACTGAAACTTAACAAGCGGAGAGAGGAGCGTAAAGTAAAAGAGAACTCACTGCAGAAGCCCAACCTAAGAGAACGAACTAAACGGACCGAAGAAAAGAAGGGATCAAGTGCCCGGAAAAATCGATTGACAAAAACTGTTTTCATTTCATACGCCAACAGAACAACCCTCCTCTAATATCTATAAAATAACACTGCACTCTATCGCTTTGTAATCATCTCCTTTCAGTGCCAAACATCTCTCGCTCTCTCTACCCTCATATCCAAATTACAGACTTGGCCTATCAATCTGCAACTCTGTTTACATACTCCCCCAACTTTTCATACCACAAACTAACATTTCACATTATTATAACTGTATCCCCTATCCAATATTATTTCTTTTGACTTTAGCAATTTATGGTATGGTATAAGGTAAAAAGCAAGTATACCCGCTATACACATTATACCCGCTTAGATCTAGTAATTGTTTCAAATTGTTCTCCCAAGTGCACCAAAGGGGATAGTGTACTTAAATATAGACAATTACACCCAGTATGGATAATATTACTGTGATGCATGTAATAGACAGCCGCGTATCATCAACCTTCAATCATTCTAATCAAAAACATTCTTTTGTAGACAATCTGATTCAATTTGATGAATTATTATAGGAATTGATAGTTACCTTACATCAGAAATAAAAATCAAAATATTAGCAGAGCAAATGAACATGTAAAGGTAAAACAAGTCAAATTGGTTGTCTAAACTTCTTGTGAAGGAGTCAGACACAGTTAAATTGACTAACTGATACAGACAAATTTTGCAACACATCATTAACCCAACCCATACGTAGAAAATAACATAAAAGTAAATTGGCACACTTGAATATAAATCCGTTTTCTGCATTTTAAAGAAAATTAATATCATATGTTACTATAAATACATGCAGGTATTCTTTCAAATAAGTCCATTAAGAAAATGAAGTACGCTTGAACACCCAAACGACAGTTTAATGCTTTGACTATCATAATTGCCTTTAATTTCTTTTTTAGAAAAAGTGTATCTCCTCCGAGACTACTGGACCTACAGACTTGAAATTGGTATGGCTGGAAAGCTGGAACCCTCTTTAGTATTAACCCGTCGAACATTTCCCATTTTTGTCTTTAATTTTTAGCTAATGAATTACTTAGCTGAGAAACTTGTGCTTTTAAGCTATGAGTGCGGGTGTTCGGGGACTCCCGGCCCAGGTAGTCCCGAACCCCGGTACCTTTATATGCCTGTAATACAAATAATTGTATTACCTGACTCTCCGTCCGAGAGTGTG
>JABASH010000394.1:0-41979 GCA_019776445.1 Tomocerus maximus
GATTTCCTTAATTTTTTATTTACAAATATATTGTACAGCACCTTATAGTAAATGGAACGTGCTTGCATTAGAGTGAAGAAAGAAAGAACATTTCCTTTTTCTACCACATCATCAGTTACAATGATAATTTCATCACAGAAGATTTGGCATTGGATGTAGGTAGGTAGGATTTAGGTTTTTGTGTATCCCGTTCTTTCAGGGAATTAGCTTTGAGTTGAATGGTGAGTGACATCGGTACGCAGCAGTTTCAGGAGTGATGTGGTGATGTAGATGGAGAACAAGGATGTCGGTTGTTGTCTTCTGACATGACATGACATGACATGAGTAGACACTGGTTGCACTGTTTGAGTTGCGGATTTGTTGAACAGAGAGTGAGATGAGAATCGAGTGTCTGATAAGTATGCAAGTGCAGTTATAAAATGTCGTATTTACGTTATATTGTACAGCATTATGATTATTATTTGTATTATCGGCATTATCTGCAGATGCATGGAGAGAAGACTGAGAACGGAGTTATGGAATGATGGTGGTGTTGGGTTGATGAGTTGGGATTGAGATGACAATGAGAGACGAGGTGGTGTTGTGGGTTAGGAGAATCTTGCAAGTGTTGTGTTTGCAGACGAGTGAGTTGCGGATGAGTCTGACGTAATAAGTAGCTGTACAAATACATAATATTCTAAAGCTGAACTTGAGTGAGTGACAGGTGGAAGAAATGATTTGAATGTAAATTACTATTATACGATGTGCTAACGCAGAGAAAAGCTATATGTCAATAGGACTGACGTGAAGACAACTAAAGACAGAGGAAAGCAAGACAATCATTCCATTTCAGCATTTGGAAAAGCTAAATCAAAAGTAAATACAGACACGAGTGCTTACTTGGGATATTTCTCGCTTTGTTAGCATAGTCTCACTTGGAACAGAAAAAGAGTACAACTAGTCGGAGATAGCATTTGGTGTATCTCTAATTGTAAGTAGCGGAGATAGGCACATTTATTAGGAAGGAACATCTTTGGTTTCAGAAAGTACAGACGACCGCACCGATTTAACTGTCCATGTCCATATATGCAGATACAAAGAACAACTCGACAGACAACGTTCGTTCATATCTGTACTAAGTATGTCTGGAGGAAATGCAAACAGTAAAATGCATATTATGGCAAATACATAGATAAACACCTCTATAAGGACCAATGTAGATTATGGCTCTATCTGCACAAGGCGAGGGTGAGAGTAAACTTTTCAGGAAGTTTTCTCAAGTTTTACTACCGGCTTAGCTATTACTACACAATATTACATAACGCACTTAACTACGATTACGATTAGTGTACCGTATTCTCAGTGCGTTAACTTTTTTCAACTTGAACTTGCACTTTATCATATCTGGTGAACAGTATTTACATCAATAAAGTGAAACTCTTTTCTTCGTGTGAAGGGAAGACGTTGGAAAGGCAAAGGTTAGATAATCACTCGACAGTGTCCTGACGGCAACGTTTATTCTATGACAAATGCAACTACACAGAAAGAAGGGTAGATGGAAAGGAAATCCCCAGGTAAATAAATCAAGATTTTTACTAAACATTACTGAGTCAGACCTAATTAGATTGAACTAGAGATGGTCATAAAGATGATTTTGTGTCAACAAAACCCAGATCAGAAAGGGATTCTTTTCTTGCTGCAAAGTATTATGACATGACTGAAAATGACAGACAAAGTCCAAATATTTTGGTGGTGAGATTCTTAATTGGAATGAGATGATTGGTATTCTTCGAGGTATACTATAGTAGGGATATGTCCAGTGTTATCTAATCCAAGGAAAGGTGTCGTTTGATTATAACTGAGAGTTAATATATTATATAGTAAGATAATGGGTATAGGATATAGTGTTGGATGGATGGGAGTGAGATTGTGGAGATAGGAATGTGATGGAAGGAGTTGTAACTATACATAGTAATATATAATAAATGGCAAAGTGATGTAAAGAGTGCAAAGGTACATTGGCTACTGCCTGATAATATGCAACAGGTAAGTAAGTGAGAAGGCAAACTAAGAATAAGTGAGTAAAGGCAGATTAGTGGAGGTAAAGTGGAGTTGGTGCTGTGGAGGTGCTTGCAGAGTATAGTTTGGTCTGGCTGGCCATGTAGTAGTTGTAGTTGTAGCTGTCGTAGCCACCCCCGGTGAGCACAGATCTTCCCTAAGAAGAATTCTTCAGCAAACTAAGTTTGTCCTAATGGATAAGGCTGCAGAGTGGCTGCTTTACTTTATTTTATTTTACTTAGAAGAACGTTACTAGGCGAGACTTCCTTCATTTCACTCCGCGGTCTTGAATTGTCCGTATCATCCCTGCCAAAGCCACCACCAACAATAACAGCCAATTCGGCCCCAAAAACCATTGTCCAACGTTAAGCCGGAGTCAGAGACAAAACTACCCTCGACGGCTGACCATCTCTTAAGGAACTGCAGAAGACAGGATTTGCACTACCGAGGGCAACACTTAGTTCATTTCCGCTATTATTTCCCATTCATTGTCAGTGACGAAGTCCAGTCCACTGTGGAACACTCAAGAAGAAACAACAAATATACTTAGTTAGTCCTGAGTATTCTTAGCACACTTGGTCTCATATTCCCCTCGAGAGACCATTCTTATTTAACTGTGAATAGAAATTATTCCAGACTATTGGAAAGAGAATCACCCTCTGTAAGCAGCAGAGGGAAGGTTTAGTTGTCTTCTTGACTTGTTTTTCTGTGAAACCAATGCCAAATTTTTGTGGACAAGATGAGACTGAATTCGAGTTGAGTGTTTAATATTGGAGCCGTGCTGCGTCCAATCCAACCCTCTTTCTCTCCAGATCTGCACTTACCTGGATATTAAAGTGTCACATTAGTAAATAGTAATTACATTGTTTTATTTCTGGTGGACTGGAGAAGCTCTTGTTACGGAACCTTTGTACTAATTATCATCAATCATAGTCAACGGTAAGTATATTTATTGCTACTAGACGTGTGCTACCTTATTATTGTATGCCTACTTGAATATATACTTTGATTACATAGGATTATCTTAAACACCTTCATTTCACAAAAAGTCATGACAATCAGCAAAGTTATTTCTCAATGGGATAATAAATCCTAATTCTATAGGATTATTTCAAATGGATCTCCACTTGGGTTTAGTCAATTGAGATTTCTTCGGTGATTGTTATTACAGTAAAAAATCTACAAGGGAATGAATCCATTCAAACGGAATTGAACTCTTTTGAACTGTTCTCTGCAAGTGCATTGCATACTGCATCGGATTGCATTACTTAAGGTTGCATTGCATAATTAGATGAAAAAGCCCAGCAGTTGTTTTGTTACGTTAAACTGCATCCATCAAAATGCAAAGCACATAGTATGGACAGCTCTTGACTTTGAGATCGAAACAGAAAGCTATAAAAAGTCTCTCTGTATTGATCTGAGATTTGCCATTTATCATTCATTATTGACTGGCTCAGTGTGTCTTGTGTCAGCCTTCACCACTTGACAATAATAAGAAACCGTTTGACTTTACATTTACTACTTGTACCATAGTAGTCCTAATCTGTCAAATTGAATTAATATGTTTGCTTACCACTCACTGGGATCTTATGTTGTTACTCGATGCAGTAAGAGTAGTAATTACCAACAATTATTTGACTGCATGGCCAATGATCAAATCACACTTTAGTTCAAGTGTGTGATGTGATCTTAATGAAACGAGTCGATGCACCATTACATAATCATTAATGTGCCATGTACTATATCAATAGTCATTTAGTTAGCTCCCTTCAGACATTTCGCCTTTCATTCAGAAATCCTAAAAAACTCCAAGCTATATACTTTAACGATACAAATCAGCCAAACAGTACAGTACATCCGACAGCAAACCTGAATATGAGAGACCAGTTTTACTTTTATAATTAGTTGGCGAGGAGCTACTAGCTCCTAGAATGTTAATAGAACGCTGTGCTTATGACCTCATACTTACTGTACGCATACAAATGCCATTATGCAATACACCATATTAGTAGACTATTTCTGGTTAATACTATATTCGTTGGAAAATCGCATCATCCACATGTACCCAATTATAGAGCAATCTTTTAATCTGTAATGTATATCTAATATTTGCATGTGTGCATAATAATCCTGTGAGTTGGTAGTTAGTGCAGGAGATTACTAGTGATTTAAAGTTTGTCTTTGCGGATGGTTGTGAAGTAAACGAAAACAAGGTATGGCAAGGACCAAAGTACTCAGCTCAGAAATGTCAGCATAATATTATATCACATCAGTTAGTTTGGTTCGAAGTTTACATTGAAACTTGTAATGATGTGTCACCTGTCCTGTAGTACGCAAATATATTACGCAAAGACCATGAGCACAGAAGATCAAGAAAGAGAGAGATAAAGATAGGAAAACGACTTTTACTTTTGCTGTATAAATTAGTGTAGGATCGGCACTTCTTTGCTTACTCATTCCATTCTCTACGAAAGATACTCCAGCATAGTTGCACTAATAGTTTATTGAAATGCATACAAGTGAAGTTGAAGAGATCTACTACTAGCTACTCCACTACTACATTATTCAGAGACAAACAGACCAACGGCTACACAACAAAGTTGATATCATACCATGTTCCTCAGAAGTTTGTACTTATATCTATGCATGTTGTTTATCTGTGAATACATTATGGATATCAAGTATTGTTTCTCAAATCAAATGGCAGTAGGCTAACTGGGTATGTAGTAGAGAGTTGCCCGGGCACACATTTTGGTGCCCGTCTCCGTCCGTGACTGTAAAAGTACGTAAGGATGTGAAAATTCTGAACGTGCCCGACTAATGAGCCCCTATTATTTTTTAAATATTTTTAAAGTGGTGTTAGTACAATATTATATATAAAATATTATAATATGACATTATAAATACACATATATTAATATATACACCACATCATACTGAAATACATTAAGCCAGCCCATGCAACTCTCTAGTATGTAGGTAGACTCAGTCAGACTTTTCGTAGGCACACTGATTCTGAATGATAACTTTGCATTGCTTAGCATGCAGGATTAGTTCAATTTTGGTATATCTTCTATGCACTTCTCGGAGGAGCACACTTACTAAATCACATTAAACAGACAATATTTCAGATTGCACTAGACAAAGGTATGCGCTTTAAAATGCTAAATAGTTTATTTACTTAGCTGTATAAAAATATATTTTATACGTTTATCTGACATGCTTATATGCGTCAGCAAGGTTCTGATAATATATTCATTCATATTTATTTTACGTCTGAGAATGAGACAAGTGCAATGCAGTGAGACTTGTATGAACATGTCTGCATGGGCTTAGAATTACTTATTTATGTATAATTATGTACATAATTGAATTGTTTTACAGGGAGTTTAGTATGTACCCATAAAAATGTAGTAAGATAGTAACTCGGATGGCAATTTTGGCCTGTTCATATTTTTAGTTTGTGTGTACACTATAGCAGAATTCTAAAAACTGAACAGAATTTTGTTAACTGCTGTTATTCGTAGGAACTTAAAAATTTTACTATAAAATTTTTGAAGATGTTTAGGATAATTCTGAAATAGAAAATGGCAAGAATTTTGTTTTGATTAGTAGCTTATGGAAATCCCTGTAATATACTTACTACATGAAATTGAAAAGAGTTGACGATAAAAAACGAGATGAGTCTATGGGCAGAGACATTTAGTTGTTTTGAGTGAGTTATCTGCACATTTTAGATTCATATTCTCAATATCTCAAGTCTCAACTAGATATTTAGGTATATTATTCTGCATATTTTCTTTTAAGAAAAACCTGTGCAAAGTGCACACAAATTAAATAATGTCTTCTTTTACAAACGATGATTTGCGATTGTAATCTTTGTGGACAACGTGGAGACACAGTCTGTCTGTAGAGTGGAGTATGCACACTTTCTATTGTATTCGTACTTGATTGTTGAGCATACAAGTATTTTGTGTGCAACTAAGCTCTTCAGTCATAATAATAATAAGCAAATGTACGAGTTCTACTAACATTTGCACAGAGATCCCTATATTTAAATTGACTCTTGACTCACACTCACAGATCAGTGTGCCTACTGTCTGGGCACTATACTTTACACATGTGTGCACTAACTTTAAATGTACATTAATACATATGTTATGTCAAATTTACATATGTAGGTACTTAATAGATAGAGCCAGCAGGTTTGCCAATGATAATTGTATAATAATCCATGTACAGTCATATTATGTGATATGCAAATATAAATTGTATGTAATGCAGTGATGGGCTTGGAGAGAATGATGTAAGTTGCAAGCTGCTGCAAGTCCTGCTAACCTTAAAAAGAGTTGATTAGGAGGTCAGGGGAAACAGAAAGAAATTCAGATGATAGTAAATATGTACATACATAATAAGTACTGTGTAGAACAATAGATCGTCAAAAATCCCTACGTACTCTCGTTGCTCTTGTAATAATGTATTTATATGTCTTTGAGCTATCTGTATGCAAGGAGCATCAGGTGAAAATGAAATCATTACTATTTGCAAATTAACGATCACGTATCTGCCTGCATCACAGACCAGGGACTAGTAAGAGTGCGAAATTTTCTGTTCCATGTAATTACGCTGCATATTACCAACATTGAACTCCTGCAGTACTTATGTACCCGTTCATTTGCAAGATGAGACCAACTTTTCCCAAGCATCCTATGAATCTTTACTCGAAATTAGAATGAACTGGCTAATTGCAAAATCTCCAATGCAAAAAATTAATAAGTCATAGGTGTAATAATAGTTCTTTTGATTTCGTTTGAATCCTAAGGCGTGGCTATGGAAAATCATGAAATCATGTAAACAGTTCAGAAATCTTGTGATCTCAGTTGCTCTTTCGTTTAATTCCCCTTCAGATCATGAAAGATGAGCACGAACAGAGAGATAAAGTCAATGTTTAAGTATCAATAACCACATTATCTACACAGGGATCTCTGTGTATGATTCTAGAAACCTAATAAGTATGAGTAACACACAAATTATGGAGAATTGAGCACAAATGTTAATATAAATAACATACTACATACACAAAATACACATTTAACTTCTTACTGTTGTGTATTCTGCAATACAGTAAATGAGTCAGAGTGCGTTCGTTCGTTAATCCAGAATATTACATTTTTCTATACCCGTTAATCTAAATGACTGCCGTATTTCTTTTTTTAAAAACCTCAGGTGAATTTATTCCAGCCATAATTAGAAACGTGTCTATTTATTCATTTCTTTGCATGTTAATACAATTTATACCACAAAGGCAAATATTTTTATATATTGCAAGACAAAAAATGACATTAAATGTCGAGTCTTTCGGACGAATATAATAGCATTCATTCTAGTATTTTTGATTCAATCCTATTGAAAATCATTAGTGGATTCCAGTCCTAAGAATGAAAATAGCGCAGACGATTGGTGTTTAGATTTATGTGTCAGAAATTAAAGGTAGTGCCTCCTTACATTTAAGCGTAGCAAAGATTTTGAGCATTATCAATGATCAGAGCGGTAAAAAATGTTATGATTTAGTGCGTCGAACATTGATAGTGCAAAAAAGGTAAATTCTTAGAACAATTTGCAAAATAGTTAGGGAACGGAGGAGTAGGCAGAAGTTGAGGTAAAGACATTTAGAGGAATTGAGGAGTTTAAAGGTAAGTATTGTGTAATGGGAAGGCAGTACAGGATATCCAATGTAATGTAGAGGTGATGAATGAGTAATTTTAATTAAAATTAGCCATGGTTAGGTCTAGGGCAGATCTCCAAGTCAGAAAGAAATGAATGTTGGCAGTCTGGCCAAAGTCAGCTCTTGTCCGGCGTGGAATTTACTGCTCTCTAATTGCATATCTAACAGGAAGTTTATCCTGCAGGCTCTTCGAATCCTTTTTATTCTTAAGTGGATGTCTTAATTAGTAGAAATAAAGTTGTATTTTATCTGAATTAGAGAATAATGGCAGGTGAGACAAAAACTGACCACATAGCAGAAAATTTAGATACTCCTACGTGCCAGACAGACTTATTGTTAGGACTAGCTTCTTCTATGCAGCTGACGAAACAAAACTATTAGGAACCCACCTGTTACACTTGTTCATGTGTGCACTGTGTTCGATGACTTTCAAGGCAGACCATTTGTTTATATATAGACCAGGACAAAACAACTTAGCTCAGCTCTCTGCTTTTGGCAACTTCACAAAAAACTAAAAGACATCTCTGGATATCACTTTAATACATTCAGGTACCTACCTATCAGCATTGACTCCAACGTGGGCATTTATTCAGACAGGGTTAGTATCATATAATATGAGCTCACAGGTAGGTTTCTGTCCCTATGAACAGGTAAGTGGAAGACAACCATGCCCCTCATGCCATGTATCACCAACAGGATAGAGCAAAAACTCCTACACGGTACTAATAATATAAGTGGTGCCTTTTCCTTATATCCTACCTATTGTATAATGATACGTAAGTAAAATAGCTCGCGATTAGTGAACGTATCATCTTCTTACGTAATGCAATAATAAACAATCTCATTTTTTATGGACAACATTGAATGAACCATGTACGTAGAGTCTCAAGCTCTTGACATACCCATCTATCTGGATCGTCAACAATGTAATACTGCGAATACCTACCTACCTAATTCCTATCTAATTGTACCTGTGCTGAGGGTTATAAAAACCTTTTGCGGAGTCACAATTGGTTTCCTTTCATTTCACTTTATCTTAATGTGTGATACTTAAAACAGAGACTGCTATTTATGTAGGTACACCTCTATTTATACGTCCATAAATTCTAATACTTAAGGTTTCTTTACCGTAAACTGATAAAAAACTAAGAGCAGAAATGTCTTTTTCATGTTTGATGTACGTAGCGCCAGAATTGCAGTCACATTTTTATATTTTATTGTAGGACATCATTTCGAGACATGCAATCCTCTACGGATGCTACTCACCAGACATTACATTATCTCTATCAACTGCGGAAAGTCTTTCGTATCCTATACGGCACCATTTATCTGTGGCTACACGAATCCAACTATGATATCATACATAATTCTATGTCTTACATTATTGAAGCATGCGAGCAGCAAAAACTCTTTTTTGCACGGAACAGAAACAAACTTTTAGAAATGTCGCTCATTGACTTGGCTCTGTCATACACTCTGTCATTTTATTTATTACGATACTAGTATTACAAGGCAAACTACAAGCCTACATAAATTTTCTACCCGAACGAAAAGTGAGTGATCCAATAATGTTTTCACTTTATTGCAATAAATCATTTCTCTTGGAGAATTGGAAGTCAACGTAAATATTTACTATTCAACAACCGTTTGATGATTTGGCATGGTTGTATATTTTCTACACAATTCAATTGTGACCAATTGTACAAAACAAGACAACAGTTTTAATGTGACTATTATCTTTAAGTATATAGTTTCAATGTTACAGTTACATAATAAGTTTCTTGAGGAGGGAGCTGGTTATGTTACGATTTAAGAAACAAGTCTAAATAGTTGAATGTCTATTGAATTTATTCAATGGCTCAATTACATTTATCGTGATGTACTTTGGCAGACGTTCATTTTCTTCTGAGGTAGACAAATATTTGTATTACTATAAGTTAACTCTGATTAGATCTGTGGATTAGTTATCTCTGCTAAACTTGCTGCTCTACTCTTCCTGTTGTTGTCTGTGTTATACGAGAGCATTATTTGAACTATATAGCAAATAAAAATACGTACATAATAATAATAATAATATATAGGAAGAAAAGAGTGCGGGAAGAAAGGGAAGGTAAGTAGATGCATTGTAGTACAGGAAGATGAAGTGCATGGCGTAAGTATAGAGTAGACCGTGTCATGTAGTTACCAGTTACATAGAGTACTACTTAAGAGATAAAAGAATATAATGTAGGTAGGTAGGCAAACAAGAAGTTGGCAAAAATGTTATTTTAGTATAGAAAAAAAGGAGAAATGCAATGGAATTCATTCCATGCTACAAATGCATTCAATTGATATTTGTATTAGAGCAAGTGAATTGAAATCGAATTCAAATTTGATAATTGGGAAGATTCACACGAAGTGAATAATAGAAGGAGAGTCTCGAGAAAGAAGTTAGGGAAGCCAACGATGACAGGAGTTCATCGAACTGCTGGTGCCAACAGAAAATTTTTTCCGATATCAATAAAAAATTGCATATACACATGAACAGTGCATAAGGCATTGATGAGTTCTTTTTAAGGCCCAAACTGGTTTCAATCTGATGTTGCAAAAAAAGTCCCCGAATTCTTTCCTTGTGGATGGATCCTTCAATTCAAGTGCAGTGCATCTCACTTTAGTGCATTCAGAATGTTACTTTGTAAAAATAAGATTTCGACGGAAGGCCAACGCAAAGGGCCAAAGTCTCAAGAGTTGCAGTTAGTCCACAACCGTTGGGCAATTAGAAGAATTTTCCCGACTTTGTTGGACTTGACTCCACTTGCTTGCCTCGGACAAGGAAAACACACAAAAACTCAGAGAAAAACAAGCTGAGTTGGATTTCCTTGAATTGCAATGCAATTCAACCAAACAAACTACTGCACTTCACTGCCGTGCACAGTCAACATTACTTACAGAGGATATATTGCTTACAGAGTACACTGTCTAATATACATCTCTCTATATAAGCATCGTACATATCACATTACTACAAAAGATCCTGAAACTCCTCCAACACTCACCAATGTATTTATACAATAACACATAAATATAAACAACCTTACGGTAGAATCGCTAATATAAATAACTGATCACGTACGATGGCATTTAACAAGTCTGGTGGAATCAAGCCGGTATTTCCTATTAGCATATACCTTTTCTTTAAATACATTTCACTGCAACTTAGGACTACATCAATCTCTATTAATTTGAGATCTAAAGAATATATAATATTATGTTAATTAAGGACATTTTTTATTTTCAAGACGATTGTCATGTAAGTGTGATTATTATTATGGAGTGTATTTGTGTAGGGTCTCAAGTTCTGAACTCAAGACTCATTAAGCAATATTTATGGTGCACTGCATATGTGTACAGTAAAGATTCTAAAATTCCGTTTTTGATTTTGCATGAAGTAATAAAGTAATGTTTAGTTAGAGTGGTGTCGTGTCATGTCACTGTAATTTTATTGGAGGACCGGATGCCGGCGTGGACAGAGAGACTCAAGTATTTAACGGCTTCTACAGAAAACAATGCTAACTGGTATTTCGAATTGCTAATCTTCTCTCTTTAGTTATCACTCTGGCAAGTGCGAATAGATATTTTGACAGGAGAGTTAGATGGCCTGGGCTGATGCAGTTATTTAGTTGGCTGTTCTGTAGGTTAGTTATACAAGTGCAAGGCTAAGGTTAGTCTGGCTAATCCAGTCCAAGTCCATCTTCCACTTCTGTGGCTCTTATCTCCCATCTTATCCTCTCTAACATGGTGAGATCTATTTAGCCAGAGCCAGTCAGTCAGAAAGCACAAAGGGTGAATAATGGATTGATAGTCATAGTTAGTGTTAATGTTAACAGTAACATGGGATTGCATAAGATTAGGATGATCTTGTTAGTTTGACGGAGACAAGAGGAGGGCATTGGAGATTTGCATATAAACATATAGCTATAGGTACACAAATAATGATAACATTATTTATATGTCTAGAGACTCGGAGAGTCGCACAAGTCCAGTGTTCGTAAAGAAGTTGGATGGAATGGGGATAGAATGGCAAGTGACTTGGCCTGGCATGGGCGGCCACATCAGTTTGAGTCGTTAGTTAGTGAGTCGGTATGTATCAGAGATCTCGAGTGAGGCAAGGCAGCAGAGGCAGTCGTGGCCTAGGCAGGCTGGCAAGGCACTCCACGTTCAATGACGGGTGAATGACATCCCCCTCGTAAAATCATTTGCCGAGGTTGTGTTGTAAATGAATTTTAATGAAGTATCAATACATGTCGAGATGGTCGGTTGGCTTTGCTTGCCGTACCGGGTTCTAAATAGAGATAGTATGTTATGTTATGATTTAAGGGTGAAGGATGAAATGAACAGAGCAGTAAACTACAAGAGCATTCAGATGAGATTTTACTATTGTATTAGCAAAACAACCAGCCGGCGAATTGTTAGTTTTGCTAATATAGCGGCACGCCACTCCATAGCCAGCTCTTAATAAGCCGGACGCACCAACAACGCCGGCTCTGTCTGACTCCTAACAGATCAAATCAGATTAGTCCAAGAGATCAGCTCAACTTCGGACACTCACAAGTCACTCAGTCTAACTTCACACTCAACTCACACACTTTTTATTTTATTTGACTTTACTCGCAAATTATTGCCAATTTACTACTTTACTTAGCATTGCCAATCTAATTCTAATTCTATTGTAGTGGTAATCGAATCTCAAACATGCATAATAGTATGATAAGCTATAGTTACATTACTTACGCATGTAGATATCTGCATTAACTATATACTACTGCAACTCTACAATTCTTGGTATTACTATGTACAGATAGTATGTATGTTTGAAATTGTACCATAGCTCAATTAGGTCCGAAGGAATTAGATATACAGACAGATGTGTTACTCGTTACAGACAAGATTTTTCTAAAAATGTGGCTCATGTTGTTGTAAATTAAATATTGGGACAATAAGAGTCTCTCATTTTGTTGTAATGCTCATCGACATGGACATGGTTGATTCTATAGACAATTTTTTCCTAACTTTGGATATTTTTAGTATAAGTATATGAAGATTAGAAACAATATTATGCATGCAAAGTAGGAAAGTAAATGTATTTAACAAGATTGAGAAATGAAGAGTAGAATATATTATAACTCTGTGAATTGAATTCTCCGTGTTTAAGAAAGAAAATGTAAAAGTCATTGTGGCAGGACAACTACAGGATGCATTCCTGATTTCTGTGTTATAGTATATGTTGAGTGCAGAGTCGAGTCAGTGGTATCGTATGGATTTGGAATGATCAGTAATGTGCTACGCTATGCTAAATTCTACGGTATGGTTTGTTAGCAATGCTAAATAGCACTAAAGTTTGGTTTGTAGGTATAGGTTAGCCTTATGTAAATAAATAGATAGGTAGATTACTTTACTGTTGTGTTGGTTTGGTTAGTATTATGATATTTCCCAATTGCTCGAGCTAGTCTCGCTAGTTACACGTTAGTTAGTTAGGTGAGTCAAGTCAAGGCAAAGCAAGTTAAGTCGTAGTTAGTTCTAAAGAAGACGAACAAGTATATTATGTAAGAGTGATCTGTTAGTGACTTAAGTCAAGTTCACTCATTCAAGTTGCTTTACTTTCATATGCCATAGCATACCAAAGGAAGCGATGCCATGCCAGCGACTATATAACTCAGCTTTTTTATTCTACGAAATGTGAACTTGCACTCTTAATTATCGTCACAGATACATTCTCCTCTCTGCTCCCCAGGTTGCACTCACAATCAGCTAAAACATGTCATGAGGATTCATTCTCTTTCATCTTATTGTTCTTCTGGTAACTAAGTAAGTCTTGAGTCTGCACACTATAAATGATAGTTTACTAAAGAGGACAGGATATGATCTCCTTTGTACACACAGATATAATTTATCTAGTTTTTGGCTTCCTACACACATATACCTGTTGAATTAACAACACAACATACTACTAGTCTCTGCACAACACACTACCAGTCTCCACATACACAACTACTAAATAGTAGAAAATAAGTATACGAAGAAGCCAGTATGTAAGTAGCAAGTGCATAATGAGGATAACCACAAGAGAAGAAGCCCTTTGTGTTTCACCTCGTAGCAATTTTTGTAAATGTGATAGATAGAGAGATAGGGATGAAGAAGTGTTTGTAAAAAATAAATTCAAGGTGTATATGAACAAATAAATAGTTGCTTCGTTAGCTCAGATTATGTAGACCTGATAAAAAACATTTATCATGTGAAGTGACTGAATGATCACTTTTCCCCCATAAAAATACTGGCATGTATTGTAAGTAAGTGTGAGTCTGAGAAATACAGACGAGATGCGAATTACTGAAACGAAAGCAAAACAGTAATCAAGTCAGACATGATAATTTTCTTGTCACATCACATTAATCAGATCGAAGGGATTTAGTTAAATGCCATGCACTTTTATTCCAACATGCCCAACACTACACTTATGTATGGAGCAGAAATATTTATTTCAGTTGGGTCATACACTAGAGGCAGAGGGTAGTAGAGGTACTTAGAGATATTATTACGGTATGAGTGCATTGTATTAAATTACGTGGCTACCTTCCACATTACCTGTCTATGGCGTACGTAGTGTTTTATGTCGGACATTACTTTGCAGCATTAGCTCCGACAGTTTGTTGGAAGTGAATTTCAATCGAGAGGATTGTATTTGCATCTAATGCATTCACTCCACTCGGCTGCAAACCACAATAAACTTTTTTATTGTTAGTTAGATTTTATCAATAAGCGGCTAGCCAATCTGCATCGCAATAAAGCAACCAATTCCACATACCTCTGCGTCCTTACTCTAAACTTTAGTTGCACATTTCGCGTAGCATTACATTTACAATACAATTAGTTTGGCTTAAGTAATGCGAGAAAAACAAAACAAGTCTGAAAGAAGCTCTATAACTTTTCCCATGGCAGATGCGCCCTTCCTTCTATTTAAAATGAGCAGTACCTGTAGTTGTGCGAAGTCTAATGCATCCCCTAATAAACCTTAATACTTTATCACTGAATTTTCTCTTAAAAATGAAAGCAAGTGAGACGAATGACATAAGCAGCGTGTGTTTGGTCTTGTTAGTAGTTGCAATTGACTGTTGACTACTTATCCCATAATAGGCTGACAGAAAGATCTCACAAGATAAAGCTCATCTTCCTCAGTCACTCAATGTCTATCTCTAATCTGTGCAGTGAGTGTCTATGTACTTACACGATTCGGTCCGACCGACTCCAACCAACTCGCTCACAATGAGTCCATCAAACTATATAAGCTCATAAGGAAAAGGATGAGTCAATTCAAGTTACACTAAACGAGATATTTCAGAGATAAGAAATGTATTATCTACATAGTTCTGTAAAAATTATTGCAAGATAATGGATAATGAGGCAGACAAGGAGGATTCAGATGGAGACTGGCTGTGGCCAGAGAGATTCAGGTGCCACCCGTTGAGTTAGCTGTTTATTTCCTCCCGCTACTCTCACAATGCACATTCGTCAATATTTGCAAATGAGGAAGATAATAGGAGCCTAACAAATGGTCACATTTCCTCACATTATGTTATTAAGGTCTACGAGGCAGCCAAGGTACTCAATCTTCTAATTGTCCTTATTATACATCGCTGCACCAACTGCAGTCTCATCAGCAATCTGAGACTCCAACAGCAATCTGAGACTCCAACAGCAATCTAAGACAGCCAGACGAACCTTAACTAACCACGAACATCGGTACTTACTTAATATTATTATATTATTTGCGTCCGGACGAAATAATCCCCTGCTGTTCTCTACATAATATCTACATTTCCCTAGCCTGCCTAATTGGTTTATAATATCATAATAAATATCAGGTAGTCAAGTGCAGTGAAGGGAGGCTTTCTATTATAACTTTCCATATCTCTGCAGTCTATACTTTAACCTTTCCATTTACCAAGGCGAGAAAACAAAAGGTGAAGTTTACATTACGCAGAAACGTAAGTAGTACAGTGTAATTTCTTTAATAGGCAGTGTTTTCAGAATGTTGTGTAACAGAGGGCTACTATCTATTTACCCCAACTACTTACTCACTTCTCTAACTACATTGTAATAAAAGCAGAGTAGTAAAGCATCATAATGTGATGTGATGCAATGATTGTCTACATCCGCACCTCACACACAAGTAAACATGCCTAAGTATTATATAAAGAGCAAAAATGAGGAAGAACCACTTTAATTGAGTTACACTATCCTCAGTATTTTAGCTACTCATACTACCTACTACACAGAATTATCTAAATACAACTCACACACTTGTGCATCTCACCGTTGTTGATATACAACATTATATACATAATATTATTATAAATATCGTTACTCTCCTATCTGTTGATTTATATTTACGTGTTGTAGCACATTTTTGTTTAAGGGCAGTATAGTACACACTAGAGACCAACTTCAAGTGGTAGTTTAGTTAAGCTTAATGGAGTTTGGTGTACTGCAGCAGTTTGTTGTAGAAAGTGTATCTGGTAGTAAGTAGCATCCGTATGTCTGTATGGATTAGTTAACTTGATCTGGCTTGGAAAGATGTACGTTGGCATAGAATGTTGGCTAGATAGGAGGATCAATAACTTTGTTGATATTACCACGGACATAGTGTTACAATAAAATACACACCGGCTTGCTAATACTGTTTCGTCTCTAGTATGTCTCTATTTCATATACTTACGGTTATCCATTCCCATTCCCAATGATATGTATTTTTTCCAGTTCTGGTTTTGTATTTTCTGCAAGTTCAATGACTGTGTTCTATGTTGTATGCCTCTTCTTCTGTTCTCTTAACTGATTGTGAAGTGAAGAAAAGTGAATATTTCCACTATCTCGCTCATTCCATGCTCTAGCTATTTATCTATAGTGTACCGTGCACTCTCCGCGTATCTTCCACACACACGGAATGTCTTACCTATATACACTTTTCTACGTTATCTAGACGAGCAAGGTGAGCTACAGCTTTAACTAGCTCGCTATTCATCTGCCATTATCTTATTCTTTAGTGCATCGGTGTTCACGATAATCCCTTCTGTCTTAGTTACTTATTATACGCCCACTTATGCTCCACTGTCACACAGGTTTCCAAACTTAGCTCATTTTTAATGTCCTCTGTCTATGCATTTGGCTACCTATTTCGGGGCTAGGACCACTAAATTAATATCCTGTGACTCACATCGTGTGTAATTATTTCCGGAAGATATTCATGCCATCATTTTTAACTCGCTTAATTCAACAGATACTCCGCCATTTATTCTTGGAACAGATACATTTTGTAAATTTAATTATTATGGTTATGATGTAAGAATGTACATAATGTACTCTATTCATTTTGACTTTCTTTGTCTGACAGAGATTATAGATTCGTATAGATTCTTCTGACAAATTTAAAACAATTTAAAAGTATATTACCGGATGCCATTGAATTGTAATTCAATGTTACATGATGTATTTGCTAAGAAAATGTACAAAAGGATTTTAGCTCAGGCAATAATATCCTAGTGGCAATTTTTCAGTTTTGTACTGTAAATGACGGAATTGGTGGAGATGAAAAATGTGAAATGGGAAGGAAACGTTGTAGACAAAATGCCTTAAGATGAATGTAGCCGTGCCATGTCAAGTGAATTCTACGCAATTTTAATGGCAAGAAGATTCTGGCATAAACCTTTGGGTATTTTATAGTGAGTCCATTGTATAGAGAAAGGAGAATGATAGTAACCTCGGAACATTACATTACTCACAATATATTATAGTAGTATATAACATTATGGTAATGTCAGTTCTGTTCTTTTGTACTGATTGCATTGTTGCATAAACAGATTCTTTTTCCCATTATTCTTTCAATCTTCTCTACTCTCATTCTCCGAGCTGTTCTTTTCTCACGAAATCAACTGGTTCATATTTATTTTATAAGATGCACAATGCACATTTTCAAATGTGTATACCTACAGCATTTTTTACTTGGATTACTGTATTTACAAAGACTATCGAATTGTATTATCTCCTAAAGCTGGGATACACTACAATCACTATCTTTTATCTTTTGTTTCCGTAATATGGAATATAGAATAGGATGGACCTACTATAAGTAAATAGTACAAATGTACACGAGTACCTAGTAAACACTATCATATATTAGAAAGATACAAAATGCAAAGTTGGCAAGTCTTATGCTAATAGTACATTAGTTATATTTTACACAGACATGTCTGTAGTTAAGTTGTATTGCCTTTAGCTGAGTATTTAGTTAAGCCAGTGGTACTTAAGCATGTGGAAAGCGAAACAGTATAATATTGCCCAAATAATGCGTACATTTGCATCCAGAGTGTTGCTGAGTTGCATGATAAGTGTAAAGAGTTGTTCGTTTGGTTGGCGAAATTCTCATTTCTCACAAAAAGTGTGTACAGACGCAGTCAATGGGTTATTATTCATTAAATACAGCATAGAAAATAATAATTCCATGAAAAAAAGAATCAAAGATGTTCCTAGACAGACAGATTGCATTTTTGAAGAGAGATTGGTCTGATGACTTGTGGATTACGTTACGCAGAGGTAAATGAAGGGCAGGCAGACCTCTCCAGTAAGATTCATCCCGGCGAGTCAACTACCTTCATCTTTTGTCCAGGCCGTACCCTTTTCTAGTTTCACACACTTGCCTTGATTTTTAAGTCATGAATTTAGAATTAATTCCTTACCTTTCTCCCATAACAATAATGCACGCCTGGCGTGGATTGGATAATGTTCTATATAGTAGCATTTAGCAGACAGAAGACAAAGCAGTAGCTAACAGCAAGGCAATAAAATGAATAGACTCCACAGGGAGACACGAGTCATTTCCAACATATCACTCTCCAACGAAGACCATGAAAAACCTGTCCATGGATTTTGTCTGTCCGCTTATGGATGGAGTACAAAGCAATAGAACCAGTTGCTGCAGATATTATTGCCATTTCATTCTGATTGTGACCCATCCATAAGATTCTCGCTTCTTAAAATAAGTAAATGCCCATCCATCCAACTTCTTTATGTCTGTAATGAATTACTGATGTGGCCAACGTGCACATCGAGGCAATTTAAAAGGCACTTCTTGTCCCTTTTGCGTCATCTTTCTCAAAATGGCAAAAATGATTTCTCAGATAAGATCTACTCAGACATTAATAGACACTCATCTTATTTCACCAGTATACCTGCGATTCGAATGTCTTCATCGTATTCATATGCATTGTAGGTGGGCCCAGATTGGACCACAAAAGTTCTTTCAGACTCTGAGTGCTCATAAAAAGTCTTCCGAATGGGAACAGAATATTTGTCGTGCGTGAATGAATTTATTTCCTACTAAATAATAATTTTTGAATGTGAGCAAACAGATTCTATGGCTATTTAGAATTAAGTGACCAAAATAACTGACGAACTGCAGTAAAAATTAAATGAGCTGTTAAACTACAGTAACACTGTAAAATGGCATGTGTGACAAAATTTTAAAAGTCATGCTTCATAATAGAGCTTTAGTCGACAGGCAGATATTCTTGATTTAATAATAAAGACTTCCTTTACTGCCTTACGCTGTCTGTCCATCCCTTTCTGGTTAATTGTACTTTAATGGAACAGTGAACTGAAGTTACGGAAGTACATTATGTCTACTATCTATACTGCAAGCAGATGTAACGCTAATTAGTTAATTACTGCCCTTACAATTATTAACTTGTAGCCAATGATTATTAGGTTCTTGTAAAACAAATGGATGAATTCCCTGGTGTGCAGATAAAAGATGTTTAACTGTAGTGTAGTGCAGGTTAAATTAATACTGCCATTCGATTTAATTGCCCAATGTATAGCAGCATGAGGCTTGGTGTTAAAATATCTTCAATAAAATGTGCAAGTGTAGAAGAGTAATAATAATATGAATAACTGCTCCTCCGGCCTAAAAAAGGAACGGAATAACAAGACTGCTGATTGACATGACTAAAATAGAATTTCGCTTCCTCTTTTATTACTGCCAAGTTTACCTATTTGGCTTTGTACCTGAGGACAGTTTCATTTGTGTGCGCATAAAAAGTGATGCGATGCTAACTGGTTATTTTTACTATGATAGATTGTGAAACTGGAATTATTTTGAGGACCCACGGTAATCCATCGTTTACAAAATGAAGAATCCGTTGAGTCCAATAAACTACACACAGTTTATTATAGGAATAGCACTGATTCTCCTCGGAGCTCTCGTCGACCGGAACACATGCGGTGAGTCTAACATTATAATTTGTTTCAGAGAACTGCATCCTACTTCCTTCCCAACAATAAATTACTTACACTTGCGTCTTTATATAAATAAAGTATTGCCCGGAACATTTTTTTCTTTACTTTTCATGCACAAAAGACTGATTTGTTTGTGTTGCACGTGTCGTCCGTAATTTCATGCCACTCAGTCCGATTCTCCTCTTTTGCAACTTACCTACCTTACATACCCTTCCTATACTTACATAACTTACATTATGCCATTTCAAATGCAATATCGTTTCTGGCCTAAATTATGAACTTCCTTCTTCCCAAGCACGTATTTACATTCAGTCGCTATTATTTTCACACTCGATATTGCATTCTTCTATCCTCAAATAGTATCTACCTGGGATTATTAGCATCTTATTACATTATATATTATAGTGACTGACGATCTTTCATTTATGATGTGTTACATCGCATCGCGAAACGATCTGTCGAGGATGCAATATCTAAGTTTCTATTTGCACGTAATTCAATATAATAGACTAAGGTAGATGTGCAGCAGTGCAACTCAACACTGTAATGTCAGTGTCACCGTAGTTTTCTTCAAACACATACATATTAAATTAGGTACAGACAGTAGTGAGGTACTACGACAACATTCGTCAGTGTCTATCAGGCACACTCAGCCCAGAGAAATACTTTATTTTGAGGCGTATTAACAGTTGTTCAATTTTCTTTACTAATTTCAAGAAAAATTATATTGAAGACACTTTAAATCCATACACAACATAAATTTTACTGTATTTTAAATTCTAAAATTGCATTCATAACATACGAAACGAAAACAAGCAACTCAAAAACCATAGACGAAACAAGAATCCTGAAGGTTACGTAAACCAAAGGCTAAAAGCCATTACACACTATAATATTTAATTGCTAGTTCATAGCGTAAGTAAACAATGATAATGCTACGCTAACCAGATTGCCTTTAATAACAATAATGATCTAAAGAGGCGGTGGTGGTGGTCGCTGACAGATGCTACACTATTTAGTGTTAAATAGCAACCTAGTATTTCCTGAAATTGATCCACAGAGAAATAGTTAGCTTGGAAAGTCATGGGCTATTAAGGGAAATAAAAGCTCTTGAACTCCACCAGCTTGAGATTTTACGAGCAGACGTAAAGTGGTAGGTAAGTGTAGCTCGCATTTCATTACAGCTTTTAGTAAACTGCAGCTTCCTTCTCTGAAGCCGCGTTTGAAGTTAATGTCTGGAACAAAGTTCCACAAAGCACCCACAAATACGTTCTCTGTACATAAATAAACACTAACTCCAACACTTTTATTCGGTCTTGGCTAGACGTTGTCTTTCTGCATTATTTTTATCTCATTCATCCCTCCTCGTTTAGCCATACGTACGTAGTAATGATAATAAATAGAATACCTAACCATCCTTACTCAAGTAATTTTTGCCAATATTTTCCAATTTCTCACCTTAAGGTTTCTTTTGACGTTTCCCAATTCATAATTGCTAAAACAACACCGCAAGTATGCATAATGGCCAAGTCCTTATATGAAAATCTCCTTTGCTAGCCCATCAAATGTCTAAGAATAAATTCTCCTTTTTTGTTGGTCATAAACAAAACCAGAGGCTAAATTGAGAGTTTTGATTGCAAAAAACGGTTCTGGGCACATCCCCATCCTACACTGTAGGTAATCTACAAACACTCTTCTTTTAATAACATCATGCAATGCTCATCTGTCTGCAATTCTGTTTGCAGGATTTTACCTTGACTCACGTAAGGAATATTATGCGAAGAATTTCTCGAAATATTCTAGGTCACGGCCTTGATAATTGCACAATTCCATAGTATATCACTCAGCTGACGGCTAGAATTCGATTTTTGGCAAAGATGCCACAGGAATATTTGCCATTTCGTATTTAATTTTAATTCTTGGTTGACACGACCTTACTAGTTTCACTTATTCTCTCTGTAATTTCCAGTCTGCTTTAGTGTAGACATATAGAAAAAGCACAGACCCACTCATTCTGCATTGAGACGATACGCTCTAAGTGAGTGATTCATGAGCTATAGCTACAGATACTGCTTATTATCCAGTCATCTTCAGAGTCACTTACCCAATTTAATTCTATGCTACAAATAGGTACTTATTAATAACTAAGTGCTTTCTGCTAAATAAGTACCTACAGAATAATCACAGATGCAAATTTATGTAACTAAGTAGATTCAGATGTTTTCGAGTGGACCACCAACATTTGTCTACTTTTCATTCCGTCACTTTAATGATATTATTATTTATAATGACCACAAATTTACTGGCATAGACTCTTCCTATTCAATTTATACCCCATACATCTAAATCTGCAGACATTCCATGGTCTACAGAAATGTGCTGTTATGTTTTTATCTTGAGTAGTACTAGATACTTATAGTTATTAATAATATTCGATGGTATATAGTTAGCAGCATCTAAAAACGATCTTAATAGTATTTTTATCTGCCCATTTCCTCTCAAGCTCATCAGATCTATCTCAGCATTTCAATTTATCGCAGTCTGCCCTTTGGGGATCTATCTTCAATTTATTTTACACGTGGTCTGTAGTATACACTTGATACTATTATGCACCCTCTATCTACTTAATTTACTAAGTGTCAGTACTGTCTCGGGTAGGAGAATGTATTTAATATTGCAAAAAAGGTGTCTAACACATTGGAGAGTAGGCAGATAATTACTTTCTTATTAACCATAACAAAACAAAACTTGCTATTCATTCATAACAATATGAATTCCTGTTCCTCTATACAGATAGGTTCGTAAACAGATAAAACAATAGGAAGACGGACATAGACTACATAGTTACACACACAAGTAGGAAATCATACAATCAATCTTCATGCACTGTCTTAACATCCCTAGTAAGTAGGAGGATTAGATTGAATTTACTTGAACTGCACCATTCCCCACAATTTCATTCGCCACAAAAATTAATCTTCCCATTCTGTTAGGCATGCTTGCTATAAATGTGAGTGTAGCTACTATGGAATCTCCGAGCGAAACAAGAGTCTTAATATAACGTTATAATATTATAATAACCTAAGCATGACACGGAGGAATAAAGGAAAACAAGTAACTAACCAGTAACGAGTATTTGACTGAAAAGCCTAAGCCAAGGACATTGACTGTCTCGAGTCCCGTCGACGACTTGTCTCTTTAATTTCATTTGATTCCGGTTTCGGACCTTTCTCAATCTACTCTGACTAACTATTTCCCTCTAAGTAAAATGAGCAAATAGTCCGTAAACGTAAAAACTGATGTGACTTTCTGTTACATTAAGCACATTAAGGATATTTACTTTCTTTCGTCATTTGTGATATGTGAGTGGCAACTTGTTATATTGTCCTGTTTTTATTGCATTTAGTATATTGTGCTGTAAATAATGCGCTATCTTTTCCCTGACAATAAAAACTTGTCAAGCTCTCATAAAGGAAACCGAATGGTATCAAAGCAATTTGAATCATCTGCGAGATTTACTTAAGAGACTGGAGTAATATGAGTACAAAGGAAATTGAGCACTTAAAGTTGAAAGTATATAGATATATTCGCTACAATCGGCTCGTCAGATTAGATTACCGTGATAACTACTTATGCATGTCTAAATCAAAAGTATACGAGTTGAGTCGAGCTCTCCTGTTTTCTATAATCTGAGCCGCTCCTTAATAATTTTTCTCATATCATTATTATCATTTTACGTGATGAGTGTATAGAAGACAGATGAATTTACGGCATAAGTTAGTGAGGCGGACGAGTCGCTGTGTAATGATATGCATGCAAAATAAGAGAGCTCCGTATAATAAATTCGTAATCATATTAAATATGTAAATGTGAATGCATCTATTAAATGTGCCTACAGCAGATAAAACTAATGGAATTTTTTCATAGTATTAATTTGAATGAATGAAAAGATTATTGCTAAGCATGAAATTACGGCTTTGAAAGGACGGATTCGTGTACTATCTAGTGTGTCAGACTTGTCTTTGGTATACAACAAGAAGTATTAATACAGTACATAATACATAATAGTATCTGTACAAACATGCATTTGGCAAAGTTGTGAGAAAACAAAAGAATTGTGTGTCAGTTTATGTAAAAATTTGTAGTACGGTACAGTTGTACTTGTATTTACAGGTAGAGTAGCACTTGGTATTTAAATATACCTACTATAGCTCGGATGACCTATAGATACTACTGCAGTAGAAAATAGCAGTATCTAAATAATAGAAAACGAGAAATGAGAACGAAGATCCCCACATCACAGATAATACAGTGAACTGGAACTACAAGACTCTCGTCTTCATTTTACTTGTATGACTTGACATTGATGTGGCTGAACAACAGAGCTTGAGACCAGGCAATAGTAACGTCATAACGAGTCAGGAGGAAATAACGAAGGTAAATGATGAGTTCAGGACTCGAGAATGCACGACTACATTTCATTTCATAGAAATAACTTCGCGTTAGCTACGTCCATACTCTTTTTGCAGAGCTTGCCATTCACTCTGCCTAATCTTGTAAATATTGCCTTAGTAGTGGCTAGGAAACTCATCTGAGTCCACAACTGATGTTGAGGGAAGTGAAATGTATTTACTGTAAGTAAGTAGTATTTTATACACTCTTCTACTACTACAGACACTACTGCTAAGAACTACTACTATGAACCTAGTACTACTACTATGAACCTAGTACTACTACTATGAACCTAGTACTACTACTATGAACCTAGTACTACTACTATGAACCTAGTACTACTACTATGAACTTGCTACAGCCTATATAAGTTACAAAAGACTCAATTTTGCAATCAAGACTGATTGCTTTCTTCGACTCAACAGTCTAAAAGCAAGTCAAGTTTTTCAGTGGCACTTGATACGGACATTCTTCTATTGTTCCACTACATACTTACGGATACGTTACGTAAGGTGTACAGCGTAGTATTCCATTTATTTAGGTACAGTATTACTGTTGGCTAATATTTATAAGATAACAAGTATAAGTAGTAATAGATCGATTTGAGAAAAGTATGTACGTGGTGCTATGCAATGTCTTTTTGCGAGGAGATGAGAGTGAGATTCGTCGGTGGCTGATAAAAGTTACCTTACAGGAAAGCGTTTTAGGAGGTTTAAAGGCCTAGCTGAATATTTGTAGCAGAAAGGTTGGCATGTTGGAACTGAAATTCAGAGTGAGAGAGAGATAGGGAAATCAGAGGATTGAGCCAAAGGTATAGCATGCCAAAGCGAGGCAGCATTGGTCATCAAGCAAGTCAGGCAGACGAAAAATATTCTCGGAGAATATAATGATGATCATAATACGAATGTTATCTCGGAGAGATAACGCAATAGTGTACATAATATTATTCATTAGACCTTCTTAGCTAGGTACTTTAGTCAGATTGGTATAGCGTGATAGAAAATGCAATTTAAAAACAATCTCATCCTTTCCTTGGCATGACTGCGTATAGTAATTCTGCAAGGCTGCAAAACAATACAAAGAAAATGAAAGAAAAGCTGAGATGGATGGAGTAGAGGATCACTGCAGCGCAATTCAGCTTTGTCAGTCAGCCTTCTCAAATGTACAGTACTAGTGGGTTACAACAATGACGTCGTATTGTTGTGCTCAACTAAAGTAGTGGCTTGGTCATTGAGTCTTAATGAAAAAACTGGGATTCTTGTGATGATATTGTGGAGATGGAATGTGGTGAGGTGGATGTTTGCGAGCTGGAAGAGAGGAACTCACAGGAACAAGAGGATGATCTACTACAGAAAAGAAGAAGAGCAAGACAAAGGCAGTTCGTTGACTCTCAAGACACCGGATGCTTTAGCCCCTTTGGCCTTCTCTATCCGTGGCACCTACTGCCATGGCCTTGCCGCTGGATAAGCCAATTTTTTTATAAATTTCATACACTTTAATTGGGGACAAATTACGCATCTCGCTTTGCTTTAGCTTGCTTGGCCTGGCTTAGCCATCTCATCGCCACGCCTCCTCAATTATCAACTACTGCCTGTACATACATACATACAATGCATTTATATCTGTACATACATACAATACATTTATACATACACACAATACATCTATACATACATTACATAACAGCTTGACAGAGTAGAGCATCTTCGACTATGACTAATCCTCTAATTGTAATAGTACTGCTAGTCCAGTCAGTCCAGTCCACTCCTTATACTTTGTGTCAGTTAGCCACCATTATTTCAATCTCCACTACGGAATCACTGCACTTGGCTTACACTCATATAGGTACCTATAGATTCTTATAAATAATAAACATAACCGAAACAAGAAAAACAACGTTAATTGGAAATTGCCAATCCTTTTACAATTTACTCAAAATCGGGTTTGTCTCTGTCCAGCTCTATACCTATGTTCACTGTTTAGGATAATATGTTCACTGCTTAGTAGTATCTGCACATACCGTATTAAACTACAACTGTCTGCACTTGGTAGAATATCCCAGACAGTCAAGTTTCATGTCGTTTTTGACTTGAATACTGATTTCATCAGATATCTTGGCATAACAGAATTATCGACCTACCTATAGGTGTGTAACGTGCGTCTCTTTCCTGGTTACCTATGTCTAATCATTATAATACATGTACACCTTAAATCCACACTGCATGATTAACACGATACAAATTAGCATCTTGCTTATAAATAATTGCAGATCCAGAGAGACAACTTGTTATTACTGTTAAATCATCTACAGCTTCTAATCTAGCCATTGTCATCTCCCCATTATAATTACCCACTTGCAAAAATTACTTTTGGAAATTCACTGTCTCCTGAGGTCCATATTTATTTATAATTCATTTTAATCATTACTTCATCACACCTTTACCAATCTACCATAAGTAGTTATGGAATTTTTATCGAAATCATGCAAAATAGTATTCACAATTATTCTATGGTTTGATTTAATTGTTAAAGTTGGGCTTATTGTATATTGGGCTCTTACTTATTATATCTGTAATTGTAGATGGCTAACAATTAATTACTTTGTTTTTCTCTAAACCCATGCAAATCCTTTATTTGGCGTTTTGTCTTTTCTTGCACGCAACCCCAGCTATTTAATATCAGTATCATTTATTCAAATTCTAGGACTATATAGACACTCGTCTATCTATTTTGCTAAATAATGCCAAAATGTTCAGGAATTCTCTAAGATTTTTAGAAGAAACGTAATATATCAGTTGTTGGTATCAAAGGAATTCATTTTTAAGTATTTGGAGGTATCATAGGTGTGAAGATGTAAATGAAAAACCATCAAGTTACCTGTTTCATTGTCAGTCATCTAACACTATAAAATGTGATAGGAACTATCAACCAGTCTATCATCAAGAAGTTTTCCTCCCACATCACCAAATCGCTACAGGAGTTATTCTAGGTATTTCCTACCTTAAAATGATTATCCATATCCATCACTTGGCTTGACATTGAGAGCTGCATATTTCAAGTAGGTAGATTTTGGCATGTGTGGTAATGTATGGCGTGGTTGTGAAAATGTTATTCCTACATTCTACACATCATAATGCTACTTATAGCGATAATTATCCCATATAAATTTTCGAGTAGGTGTGTATTTAGTATCTTCTAAGTGTTAATGTCGAGTACTAAGGGTAAAATAATTTTCCAACTCAAAAAATGAAATAAAATAGACGCAAAACCACTCTTCATTTCTGGGAGTTTTTGCAATGACATTTCTTACTTAATTTTCCAAATGTTTATTAGCCTTTGTACATTATTTCTTAGGAAATTTATCATTTTAAAGATATGCATTATGATTATCTTCACAAAATCCCAAACCATTTCTCCATCCCTTTGAAAGGAAATTAATTCTCAATAATTTAGCTAGGTATTTCATAAAATAAGATTCTGTAATTAGTGGGTAAAATAATTAAAAAAAATAATTCCATGGTGCTGCTGCCATGTCTGGGGATCCAATAGAGTTTTCCGTAGAAAACAGCATGGCATTGGCATGAACATGGGCCTTTTTCAGAAGGTGTTGCATTTTTAATCGTCTAGTCTTTTAGAAAATATGCAGGGATGTTATCAGAAGATTTTTGCTTGTCTTTGCATGAGTGCAATGATTATTCGTGGTATGCACTGCAGTGGCAAAATAATTAGAGATATTGAATCAGTGTTAAAGATTAAATAATATGTATTAGTCAAGTGGTATTTTTCCTAGGCTGAGCATTGTCTGCGAATAAGCGATAATTGTTGAGTATTAACATGCACAGTTGTCCTGCTCATCGCATTATTGGGTTTCCTACAACCTCCTACAAGAAATAGATAAGAATACTCATCAGAATAATCCCACAGTGTGTGGCTCGAGTGTCTGATGCACTCACTCAAGTTGCACATCCGCCCAACTCTCTGTCTTTGCTTGCCAACCTGTTCTCCTCTGTTTTCATTTATCATAATCAACATCAACATTCACTCTCATACCCTCGTCGTCCTCTTAATAATAGACCTCTTCTCACTGACTTCTTTTCTACTAAACTATGTATGATTTTATAGTTGTTATATCAGCCATCGTGCATCCGCAATTCCGTTGAATTGGCGGTAGCTCAAGGTCACACATAAAATTACCCGTACGTTTCTTTCCCCGTTTTCTTATTTATTATCCCCTGCACTCTATTTCGTGTTTCATAACGTATAAATATTTATTTCATGCTTTAGCCTATATATTCCTATAAAAATTAAGCACAATAGTAATAACGTCCATGAAGCTTTGAATAGATTTTTGCATCAACTTTATCTGCAATTGTAACGTGGAGTAATGTAAAGGTGCATACCATAAGTACCTTAAGGAGCTATTATTTTCTGGATGACCATAGGGAAATTGACTAATATATTTACATTTATGACAGAGCAATGTGAGCTTATGTGAGGTAGTACAATAATATGAGATGTTATCAGAGCGTCGTGTCAGTACTGAGGTAACATGTTGTTCGTTGCTACCTATTTCTTTTATTATTTATGACATATACCTCTATTAGTATAGTTTCATGCACCTTTGCGCTATTATTGCTGACTTTGACTTTTGACTGTAGAGCAGACGGTATTAGAGTAATAGATCTATAGTAGACCTCAGATAGTCATTGTCAGCATTTGATTTTTCCTCGTTCCCCCTGTGCATATTATACTTACATTTAAGTAAGTGTCTTCCTTGCCAATTCTCAGCCAACGTGTAATAAGCAAAAGCACTCTTCTCAGTTCTGTTGTATTGCGTTTTATGTTTATTTAGTTATTATGTTGTGCTATGTTTGTTGTATTATGTTAGATTATTTTATATAATGTCGTTCTTTGATTGCACAGGAAGTTTCTCAGGGCCAGTCTTGCCTTAACTTGACGTCGTATAAGTATACTGTTGTACTTAGTATAAATGAGATAATAGCAAAGCAACCGTGTAAAGGATGCAACTATTAAGATGCCTATTGGCTATACTATTTCTTTAATATATGCATGCAAGTACAGCTCATAGTATTTAATATAAATGCACAGCTGCTCTTATTCATGTCAAGTGTCAGTGTCAACGTCATATAGTCTACAGTGCAGTTTTTGCAACAATGGACGTGGAAAAGAAAGAGAGTTGTACACAATAAGGAGAGATTTTTCCATTGACCAGAGAAAACTGTGCAGGATGAAATCAGTTGCTCAGAAAATGTAAATGATTTATTCTGAGCTATAACATTCCTTAGTTTTCAACTGTATTTTATTCATTGTGAGTATTAAGTAAGTGAGAGGTGAGTCCCAGGTGTACGTACTAATGTCTTATCTGTTATTTTCTTTATTTGATGTTCGCAGTCATTACATTTGCATCATTATGGGATTAATGGCAAGGAAAGGCAGGAAAAATAACATTAACAATAAGTTAGAGCAGAGTCTAGACTGATAATAGAACTCGTCTTCTGCGAAATATGTACGGAATAAAGATACTGAGAGTACAGTACTATTAAATACGAAACACGTACGATCCACTAAAACACAACAAACTTGAAACTTGCTTGGAAAACACTTAAAATGCAATATTAACCGAATTAATATACTACTACAGTACTGTTGCATCAAGAAAGACCTTGTTTGCTGTAAATTCATACGACACATAATAAGATACACTACACATAGCTGTTTTATTTCCCACTTTTGATGACTCCTTAACGACCCATCTATATCAATGTATAAATAAGTACTTAGTAACTAAGGTGTATGTTAGTTGGACCATTAATGCACCTTATAAAACAAACCAGATAATTCATTAGATCCTAATGTGTATATTTACTACCATGTCTCATATAAAATCTTATATACTGCATCCAATCTCAAATGAAAACAAGTCACTACTGACAAAAAATAGGACTAGTAGGCGATTAATGTGAATGTTCCAGTAGTGAGGCAAGAAAGCTTGTTTACTTTGCATTTGGCTTGACTTCGCTTGTTTAGTTCAGTGTACATGACACACTACTACATAAAATCGAAGGGAATTTTAATTGCACTGTACTATTGTCGTTAGAGTGTAATATCATATGCAGAAAGAGCGTAATGTTAGCTCTTTAAAAAGGTGTTAGGTGTATTTTGTGTAGCTAAGTAGTACCTACTTAGCATAGGTAGGTGTTTATTTATTCAAGTCTAGAGGTAAAAGTGCCTAACCGTAGAAATACACATTTTAATGCATGGTGACTACATATGTAATACATAATTACCTAACAAGCCATGTTTATTGTGAACAGAGCCTGGTATAAAAAATGTTGTAGTTACTTGTATGATCTGAGAGTTGTAATCTGTGAGATTGTCATGAGCCGTTTAGTGTTTGAGATTCAAATTGCCGTTGCCACTCCGTAGTTTACGACTAATAAATGTCAGAGTTTGAAATGCACATTGTGCCAATTTGACTATTGAGTACATACATCACACTCTCGTGGATCTCGTCCCTGACAAAAAAAACACAGCATTCACATCAGATCACAGCGGAGCCCAATGAGAAGCTCCCCATGCGATTGCATATGGCAGATTGATAAGTATAATCCGACTTTTGATATAAATGTAGGTAGGGACTGGATTGGAAGTAGTCCAGACCAGGCAACGGAGTACCTAAAGCGTATTCACATTAAACTCTTGCATGGAAATCTATGCAAATCTCGATTTATTGAATTGCAATAAATGAAATGCAATGTCGCTCTACTCGTTATGCTGATATTCTGAATAATTCAGAGTCGAATGCTTTAATAATGGATGAGAGACAGTTGGGGAGACTGTTATTATGGCTCTGAGACTGGAAGTTAACTAGTTGGGACGGAAGAGTTGATTGGGGGATGAGAAAGTTTTACAACTTCATCATCCATCTTGGCAATAATAAGTATTATATAACTTGATAATGCAGGGGAGAGAAACACGGACAGATAATTACATTATTATTATTATTTGAGTGATTGAGTGAGGTACTTTCGTAGGTGACATGTGAGCTCACACTCTGAGCTGTGAAGAAGTTAAATAAATGTTTATCTCATTCATGACTTGACTTAATGTCCATAGCCGGAGATCCTCCCTGCCTTTACTTTGCATAAATGGAAAAATACAATATTTGGTCGAAATATGTAGATAAATAATAAGCCATTTGCAGTAGTCCTTATAGAGATGAGTCTTGTTGGGATAGGAGGCAGTAGGATGGGAATCGCGAAGACAGGACATCACACAGCTCAACACTGCTGGAGTGGACGCAGGCAGATGCCATTTACAATTTGAGAATTGTACTGTAATGGCAGAGTCTGTGGTAGAGGCCGGTGAGTGCTATCTCTGTCCGCAGAGCAGACAATTACAGATGATATTTTACATAATAGGAGAAGTTACTTAGTAACATGTTTGAATTAGAATGAATTGAATGTGAGGACGTCTGCATGGCTCTAGGCAGTGCCTGATGTGATGTGAAGGAATTTTTCGTGAAAGCATGACAGTTACAGCTCTACAACTACCAAGTCAAGTTAACCAGAAGACAGGCTCCGTAACCACCGTTAGGATGCTTCTTAGAATGGATTGCTTGGTCACTTCACTTTGCATCTTCAATTTTGCAAGACTGTTATTGTGTCAGATCCACAGCCAGTTTGATTGCATAGATCTCCCTGGGTGACTTTTCTTTTACTCGAATTTATCGCTATACACCGTCAACAGACCTTAATCACGTACGCCAAATATACCTTCAAATACATATACATTCAAAATATACACTCAACTCACACCAGTCAAAACATCTAACTAATTAGCTCCTATGTACATAAATGCTTACTACATTCGTCCGCACAAGTAGTATACTAAATATAACTAAACTGCTTTATATCTGTTCACCATTATCACACAAGTTAACCAACTCTAGGTGACATAACACTAAAATATCCCAATAAGTAGCTCGTCATGCAAAATCAAACCACATTTATATCTGTCGATGTTACTCTTAATGTCATTACCTCCATTCTATTTCAACATCTTTTTGGGGAAAATTATTCACCTATCGAATGCTAATCAATATGTATTGAGCGTACAGTATAAATATTCTCTAAGCGTACATGCATTTACTCCTGATATGAATATTGATCAATTTATTATTTATTTACCTACATTAAACAAATTTAGCCTTTTACTTTTTATTAATGACCGTTTTAGGTCATATAAGCTATATTCGTTTAATTTTTATGAAAATTTCAAACTGTTGGGAAAATTGCAACTAATTAGTCAAGTTCAAGTTGAGGCATGAATATTTCTTGTAGCGTTTCGGGACTTGAATTTAAACATTGTTTACACCTGTTAACAGTAATTGCTGAACTGTAGTTTTACGCAATGGAGCACAAGCTTAGTATCTACAGAATCATATTATTATGTTATTAATTTACACAAGAATGAAAAGAGGAAGGAAAAGGAGGAAATGGTCTACCTACCTTTCTACGTGATAGTTTCATGCTCATCTTTTTATTTATAATGTATTGTAGAGGATCGAGGGGAAATGCATCATAATCATAACGATATGAATTCATTGATACCGTGTTCAGATAGTTAAGACGTTATAAATCCGACGATGATCTTCCCTCCTATTTCAAGTATGAAACGTTGTTTATTAGTTTAGATTTGGCTCAGCTTAACTCTTTCACCTTGGCTCTTGGACCGTTACATTCCTTTTTCTTAATAAGTGGAATTCAACCAATTTAAAATAATTTTTTGCCGACTGGCAAAAGTCTTACGGTGAAATGTCAAGCCAAATTTTATTATTTCTAAACGAAGCAATTAGTTTAATCGGAAAAATGTTTTGATAATTGGAATTTCTGAAAGTTGAAAAGAACATCCATTCAATTTTATTTCAAGGAATGTTATGCTCAACATAAATAAATGTACATTTAACTCGGTTATCTGTGTTTTGTGCATTTCCTTAGAACAGCAATGGGGTACATGTAAGAATTCTAAAATTTCTATGCAGCTGTCAAATGTGCCAAAAGAATAAATGTTATTATTATTATAGAAAATCTTATTTTTGGACACGAAAAGTTTTGTTGGATGTGTAGTTGCACTACGGAGTAAAAAGAGTATAATAACCGAGAGAAGGAAAATACTGTTATTGCCAAGGTTCACTGTAGAAAACAGAAGTGTATGTAAAATGCGATAATAAATCTATAGAAGGAACAATGTGAATAGCCTTCTATGTAATTATTTGCAGTTTCGAGTTGGCTACTACGTGAAGGCATCATAATATTTTTGTGTGTATTCGGTTGTACTCCATATTTCACACTTAGCTAGGCTCTTGGTCCGTATACTACTAGTACAGTGTATAATTACTGCAGAGAGTGAATTTTATATGGCAGGCTGATGTAAGTTGGGTTTGAATGCATGGAAAGGGAGCAAGGTCTTCACTCTTCTCGGACAAGAAGTCATGTTCGAGTGATAGGGAATCCTAATAAATATAATAGACATTACACATGCACTGCTCTGGTAATAATATAATTCAGGATCTGAAAAGTGCATGAAACGGGCTCAGGTTACCTTCTCTGGTATCGCAAGTGCAATCTGCGAATAGTTCATTGCAAAAAAGAAAGCCCATGCACATACGAGTGCTTAGTACTGCTTCAATAATGCACGCTTTGTATTACATGTACACGCTTAGAAATAAAAATGTATCATCATAAAGTTAAAGCAGCTGAGAGATTTGTTAGGTTGGGTTAGCATTATTGTAGTGCGTTTGACTCGTCGATGTACCGAGTCCGTGTACCTGTTGCTCCAACATAAATAAAACGAAATAACATGACCAAAACAAAACAGGTGAGTATTTTACTCAACTTAAGTACCTACATACCTGTCTTGTTTGACTGATGGGATGCAAGGAAACTTTAGGTAACCCTAAACTTGCACTTGGCTTCACTGCACTCTATTACTATCTTATCATACTTATTACCGTGAGACAACAATGTGATTAGAATAAAATAATGCACACAATAGACTCTAAACGACACTGCATTATTGTGGAATTAAAGACTCCTGTTCATCCCAGGCTACAACAGGTACACACTCCTCGCCATTTATTTGCAGTCCACATAATAGTTCCGTATCTGAGTAAACACAAAATAAGTACCATACACATAAATCCATAACTTTGCCAAGGTACTTGTGAACTCAACAGTACCTAGTGGCTTACCTTAATAGAATCCTCATGCTTTTATAATATTTATAAGGACATTCCTAGCCAAAGCATTTCATCAAGTAACTTAATACTTTACTTTGCTGGGGATGCTTATCCTTGCACTTACGACAATTAGTCTCATCTGTCTCATTCTACCTCAGATTGATATATATTATGTAAATGTATCTTTTAATCGCTTATAATAGTATCCCTATAGTCAAGATTTATATTACACAGATAGTTATACTAACTACACAACTTCATATACTTAGTAGAGAGGGATAGAAGAGGAACTGTTTGAGAATCTCAAGTTGAGATTTAGGAGGGCAATAATATTTGGCATTTGGTGTGGCTGTATGGTTGGCCAAGTTCGCGGTTGCAATATTTTAGATTTTGTGATAGATAATGTGGTTATAGTTATGGTGGCTTATTGCAATTGCCTTTCTTCACAATCTCGCAGAATCAGATTCATTGTTGTAGTGAGTATTTGCTGGGTTATAGTGTATTATGTTATATTTTGGAGTAGTGTTATGTGATGATGTTACGTTCTGTTGTGGGTAGCTGACCCTCGTTCGTTGGGCAAACAGTCTGACTGGACGGAACGCTATCGAAGCAGTAATCACAATAATTGCCAGTGTGTCTTGTCTGTGTTCTCTATGTATTGGTAATATTTCAAAAGAGATGAGAGTGCTGATGGAGCCTGTGGCAAGCTTCGCTCAATGCATTCCTTCCTTCCTGTTCCTTTCTTCTAATGAATAGCTTACAGCTGAATTCCTCTTTCTCTCTATTATCCTCTTCCCTTAACAAACCTTTGCATAACGTTACATTTCTTTATCTCAGTCTATCTATCTCGCACAACAGACCAAACCAAAGCAAACCGAATCCCTCCATTACTACACCTTTGTTTTCTCAATCCCCATCTTTTATTGATGCTCCTATGCCTATAAAATATCAACTATCTGTATGCTACTTTTGTTTTATTGCGTTTCGTCTAAAGGCTTCTATATAAAATTATGTGTATCATAATCTCATCGGAAGTAATAAGTTAAACGATAATTGCACATATTTTGATTGTCATCGTTTACCAAAAGGCATGAAATATTACATTCAACTATTATCATTGTATGTAATAAATTGTGGGGATTCCTCTTTTTGCTGAGATATTTATAATATGCATTCGATATGAGTACTTCCCCTCTTCATAGAACATCTCTGCTATGTAACTCACATTGTAACTGTTATCTGTATTGTTCTTCTCGTTCCACTACTCCACCCTCCCTCTTATATAAAGAACTGACCACTAAGCATGCTGTGCTTACTACTTATCATGTTATTGTGCATCTTTACATGTACTAATTAAAGATTGCAATGCTACATAGATACAAATAATAACTCAGTATAACCGACTGCATATTCTTTCGCTTACAATAGACACTGATACTAATTTACTCATCCCTCTCAACCTGTAACACATCTTCAAGCCAATCCTAACCTTCAAATATATTATTATAATTCAATATTCTTCATTGTCCTCTCTCCTTTGGCAATTGGCACTGAATTTATAGTCCATTTTATCTATCCCTAATGCACGTTTATTAACATTACCTGTATTATTATTGTGCATAATATACTTATAGCCAGGAGTCTTACCTTCCCCATTCTTGCTGATTTCCAATAGTATGTAAATTAAAAATTTCCATTGGGCTCATAATTTATTTCACCTTTCAAAAAGATACGTAAATGTGACTTGTTGAGATAGGCATTGATGAGGACTCATAATAATGTGCGATTCTTCCGGTTCATTTTGTGAGTAATTGCAATACTTAGTATGAAATTGAATAAATTGTAAGACTCTTTAATATTCAGGGACACATGTCATATATATCTAGGTAAATCTACAATTATACTCTAATATTTAATTTACGAGTAGCTTTTATGTAAATCGCTGTCCAACTCGTCACTTCACAAGTCAAATGTTTCAATTTTTGCTTTGAATTAACTGCATTTAGTTAAGCAACATTTAAAAATGTATCAACTTTCCCTTCCAGTCATCCCTTGCAGTATTTACTAAGAAATAATTAATATTAAAGTTGGTTTAAGTTGATGTGTCTTATGCGGAATGTTTTTATTTGATTTCAGCTCCAGCAATAGAAGACGAGGAGATGGAAGGTAAGGTATCTCAATGTAGCCTTGCCTCTGCCGTTGGTGACTGCTGACCTATTGTTGCCAATCTTTACCTTTATTAGATTATTATTATTACCGATAACATAGGAAGCCTAGAGCTTATTGTTTCAATCTTATTGTCATTTATTTCTGGAGGCTTGTTCATTCAGCATCCAAACTGTGAAACAGATTTACAATTTTGGGTACTCTATCTCGTTTTGTTTACTTACTTCATACAAAAGTTATTTAAATTATACACTTATGACTTCGTGTCTTAATAATAATCCAATCAGCCGTTTGACTCTGCTTTTTACCGATGAGCTGTCTGTTGAGTCACGCTATGGCGTATTAGATAAACATTTTTTTCTAAGCGTCATCAAAAATTTGCTAATACAAAGGATTTCCATCATAATATCATGTGGCTAAAAAGACAAAACGGGATTTGCATGCAAGTCTGAATGCATCTGCATAAGTAGGGTGGGTCAATATATAAGGAACCTCTGTCAGAAAACCCTTTTTGAGAGAGTAAAAATGGAATTTGCGCGAGATGAACAAATATAACCGATTTTCATGAATATTTACAATGCGTTGCCAAAGAATGTATTCAATGGAATGGAAAGAATGAGGAGTACTTTCAGGTTTGGCATAAGAAAAGAGATCTGAGCACAACATCCCTGTTGAGATATTGTGGGGAAACCTTGAGATTATATTTGTGAATATCTCCGTAGGTACTCCTGGACGAGCGTTGTGCAATTCTTCAATTTTTTTTACTCGCGAAGCTTTGCCTTTTCATCAAAATGCAAATGATGTGGCACAGATAAATAGGATTGGATTACGATGCATGATCCCTGACTAGGCATCCTTAGGGTAGCTCTCTGGAATGATTTTACTTAATTCGCAAGAAAAACAGGAAAATAGTTTGGCATGTGGTACCTATCTATAGTCATACGATTTAATTTGCAAAAGTGCTGGTAGCTATAGGTAGGAATTTGTTTGCGCCAACCTACGTAAGCAGAGAAAGGATTTTTTTGAAGTGTAATAAAAATAGACATCAAGAAGAGACAGGAATTTAATGAAAGAAACGAAATGCGTAAGAGTAGACTCACTCACAAAAGAGTTATTAGGTTTAAGGTCACTTCTTAATTGGTTTTTAAGTTAAGACGACATTAATTTCCTGAAAATTACTCATTTGAGACGAAACGGAAAGTACATAATGGTAAAGTGTCTATCTACACAACAGAACGCATGCAAATTTAAGTGCAAATCTATTTATTCACATTGAGTAGAGGTATCTCTTGGAATTGTGAGTGATTATTTAGGATGGAAAAGGCTGTAGTTTAGAGGAAGAAAGGAATTAAAAAAACTCTTAAACAATTTACAAAGTCAATACGCAGAGAATTACTTGCTGGAGATACACAAACTGATACAGGACATAATGTTACACGAGTTGAATAGCCAAGCCAAAAAGTGAGTAAAACTCCAAAGATAAAAAACGTGTATTAAGGCAACCAAATTACTTTTCTATCTTCAGCATGTGCATATTATGTTTATTTGCTCCATGTGCTAGCCATACCATAGTAAAGCATACTCGTGTAAAGACTTACATCAGAGTAGACCGATAAGAAGGGTGAAACCAAGATAGCAGCCCCGTGGGCAGTTATGTAAATATAATCCAAACGTACCGCACACTGATACTTAATTAACAAGGCTACTGTTCCTTGTTCACTTGACAAAGTTCTTTATTACATATTTGTCATTTGGACTTGAACCTCATCATATCAGACCCAACACACACACTAACTACTCCTTTAGAGAATTCCCTCGTGTGCGCGTTAAAGACATTATGTGAACCATAGAACAAAAATGCTCCGTTTTTCCACTTTTACTTTGTTTCCACTTGGTGGCCTGTCTTTTGACACTTGCAATTGCATGACTCCTTATCTAAACCAACTCACTCCTATCATGTCGTGGCTCTTTGTTCATTTACTACAGATACCTAAGGAAATGGCACAAATGCCAATGTATCACCTACTGCATACTTATATTATAGAAATATTTAGGTAGCTATAGGCATACGTGCTTCAAGCTGAACTGAATTGAAACGCATTTTAATGAGTTGGCTGTTCAGTTCAGTTAAACCATTCAGATACAAAATGATAAATGAAGATTACACAACGAGATTAGATGGATTTTTCTCTACAGATACGAATGGCCATGTTCTTTTGGGTTTGGGCACTTAATTTTTGTGTTATCTAGTGGGATACTCCATACGCACATTTAGATGAGGCTGAGCAGACTGGAAGTTAGAAGCTTTGGCAGAAAAAGGAAGTGAAGTAACTAACGTCGAGTTTTGTTTAACTTTTAAGCCTCACCATGCCATAGAGCACGTATGATTTGAAATTAAAGTTCAGTGCTACATTTACGTAAGAAGGAGTACCGTTGCAAGTTATATGCAGATTATATTAGAAGATATAATACTCGAATGGCAAGTGGAATGTAATAAGTGGAGCTATATTCATAAAGGAAGTATAAAGGGAATGCGAATATGTCGGAAAGTGGAAATAATGCGTCCGCTTTAATATTATCTAAAGCTAAGAGACAGGGATTATCTGAATGAATCACGTCAGGATTTAAGGAAAAGTAAAAGGAGTTTGTTGAGAAGTCTCGATGAAAAGAATTCTCACATTTACTCTAGCAGGTACTAATAATAAAATGCACTGAGCTAGATAGTAGTTCATCTGAGGCCGCATTCCTGAACTTATAAATGTGCAATTGTTAATTAACGGATAAAGTTTGTCATATGCAGTTAATTGCATTCTACACAGGTGTACTCTAATCCTGAACACATTCTATCAATTTTTGAATAACTGGAAATGTTTGTAATTGCTTGTGTAATGACAAGATATCATTAAATAATAAAGTTGTACCGTTAGTAGAACTTAACTTAGCCCCTTTGTGATGGAAGAATTGTGTGTCGGATGTTTTTTTTTACATCGTCCTTATTGAATGTCTTGTCTATTAAGTTGAGATAGCAAGAGGATATCCTTCCGACTTACAACTTACCACTCACCATTAATAAGGAAGACAGAGAAAACCATGAATAGAAGGAATAATTGGAAAGATAAAACCTACCAAGAATAGCTTTAGTATACGTAAGGTTTGTATATATAGAAATGTGAGTTTATATAGGAATTATGGGATGTTGGGCTATTAGATCTCATAGAGCTAATGAAATTCCGAAATGAGTCACGTGATAGAGACGTAGGCATAGGATTATACATAATAGGGTGGAAAGAATGCAGAAGTGAACAAGCAATGACCTGGGCACTAATGGCCCTGTAAATTAAACTTTTAGTGCAGTTTATAAAATAATAAAATGGAATCTGGGGATTATCTACTTGTCTGACGAGACAGGATAGGACAACAAACAATTTAACGAAATACTCTGCAAAATGGTATGCATAACAGAGATTTACTCGGGGGAGAGTGCACAAATACAAATACATAGCTACGCATCATCACATTTTTCTCACATCATAATATCACATTAGTTTGGTTTATTTAGTATGCTACACATTTCCTCCGAAGAGTAAGTACCTTCTCGCGGTGTACAACTACATTTACATTGTAGTAGACCAACAAGTACCACTACAGCATTCATCTTCACACAAAATACAATAATGTATCCACATTGAGAATTGTGATTGAGTAGAATAAAAAGACAGGTTTGCATGGCAGAGAGCAATTAATCATGCGATATTTGTGCGAGAGTTGACGTTGTCTGTCCAAGTGCAGTGCAGCAACTCTTTTTATACAGTAGTTGTAAAGTTGTATAAGTATCCGTATAGATATGGTAATAAACTATTTAGTACCATCACTACTATTAGTCCTTAATATTATTATTCTAAAGTGCAACACTCTGCATGATGGAATTGCGATGATGATGATGATGACGGTAAAGTTAACTTCAGAAAGGAAGTATTATCCTATCTCTACTTCCACCAACAATAAACAAAATAAACTCAAAACTAACAACCCTACCACAAACTAGTCGTCATAAATTATATCTATAACATTACAATCAAATGTACTGGGATGACCATACAACTTGTGCACTAATATTACTTTTTATATCCCTACTAACTTTATATTGGCAACCTTTGAGCAAATCTTATATCTCTCAGAGTGGTTTGAGGAAACCAAGGAAAATCCACTCTTTTGTTTGTAATAAGTAAGCAGTAAAGTTCAAGAGAGCAATAGCAATTGCATAGATTTAACAGTGGGCAGAATTAAGTGGACTCAAACATGTATTTCCATTGTGCAGTGGATTTAAGAAGCAGTTAGGGGTGAGTGGCTACAATTTTTAGCTTAAGTAGGAGCAACCAAGTAAATAATTACATCGAGTACTACAAAGGTGTAGATCTGTTTTACTTATGAATGAGTTATGGATGCTGAATGCCAAGGTGAGACAAGAACATGACATAATACACAAGATTTGTTGTGTGTTCCGTATGTCCGAACCTTCTTAATGACCCATGTACTTTCTATCTGAATCTTCAGGGGGATGCTACTACATGTTCAATCACTACGGAGAGGGGGATCGTATATTAACAAATGAGCCATGTCTCAACTGTACCTGTCACAACTCCATGCTAATGTGTTACCTCCGGGTTTGTCCTTTCACAAAACCGATCGGTCAGGATTGCACCATTGAGAAGAAACCGGACCAATGCTGCCCAGTCATCACTTGTCCCGAAGGTAATTAATTCCTTCCCGATTCATTATTATTTCATTATCTGACCTTTTTATTCTTTTCATCTTCAAAACAGCAAAAAATACATTCAGATTCATAGTAATTTATTTTGACGATAGTTAAACATCTGTAAAATGCTAATTTTTAGGGCTTTAAATTGTTCTAAATTCTATTTTAATGACTATTAAAAAGTCTAGATACCATTTTCGAAAAGTTGCAATAATGTCCATAGAATAAGTCATTGTAGCATAACAATTATCATTTTTA
>JABASH010000395.1:0-41962 GCA_019776445.1 Tomocerus maximus
CGGGCAGGCCGAAATTTTTTGGATACCGGGCAGAAAACATTTTCTGTATGCCTGCCCCGATGCTAACCAACACAAGAAGAGATTAGAGATTGGAATGAGATTTTGCCAGCAAAATGAGATTTACTTTTAATTTTTTTCATTGACAAAATTCTACCCGGAAAATCAGGAAAAAGGCAAGTGGGTTGAAAAACACTAATTGTGACGTAAAAGACGGGTAAATATTTTAACATGTAAATAAGATTTGATTATCATTGACGCTCACTGTATATTTCATATTCCATCACAGAAGTTTTTGTAATTAACCCGCATTCATAGGCACATTCTCAATTTCTTATAATTTCGATTTTTAGTGCACATCATAGTGCACAATTGCACATTTACAAAATTTACATTATAGAATAATCTAGGTACCTGGATTGTTGAACTTAAAAATACATTTTCCTTACGTGAAGTAAATAGTAGAATCCCAAATCTTAGCGTTTTCCTTTTCTTGAATGTTGTGATGATGTGTACTAGAATATTGGGAAGGATCATCTATACATAGCTTGTAAACAAGTAAAAGTAATGCATCTGCGCTGGCCTCAAATGTCACATAAACACATTTAACTGTTGCAAAACTAAGGTAAACAGAACACTATTGACTGACTGAGACTGAGTCATGTTAGTCATGTACAAGAATGCAATTTTTTACTAAATTATTTTTCTGTCAAAATTGAGACATAACCTTCAGCTGTACAATATTATGAATATACAGTAGATTATTTTTATTGATACTCAGTTACCTTTAAGTTACACGTGTTGTACTGAAGTACCTAAAAAGGATATTTATATTCCAATTCCAAATACCTGGCTTATCCCTCCAATTTACAGGTGATACTGATACAAGTGATACTACAACTGATGACTCTCTATATATAGCTAGACAATTATAAGTCACTATTCTATTACAGATACAGAAACAAACATGCAAAGGCAAGCTTAAACTCTGAATTGCTTTCTGTGGCATAAAAAGTGTACCGTGCAATAATATTTTTTAAGGGATTTTCTAAAGTTCTTCAGTAAGTGTATATTTACATGCGTATGTACGTGTGCTGATTATTATAATAACTGTAGATAACATAACCACTAATGTAGCATGTTCTATATTAGTTTTATGTCGAAATGATGTTTTTGGGAAATAGAATTTTGTCACAAAAATCATAGATATACGCATACGCAGTATGAAAGTTCAGTTAGAGGGAAATAAACCACTTTATTTCGTAATTCACTACTTGGTCATCCATCATCATCAACTTATTGTTATGCATAAACTCACATTCTCTAAATATTCTTCCATAACGTACCTAGTTGACATAAAACTTAAGCATGGGCATGATGTAGAATATTGAATTTCTATTGCGATATAGCTAACAGTAATAGCTTCATAATTATTACTATAAATGTACACAAATTGCAGAGATGTTCATAACATCTAATTACTTGTATTGAACAGGATTCACTCACAAAAACATGATAACATTTTAACATTTATCATAGGTTACATGATAGTGCTTCTATCAATAACCAATACACTTATCGTTCGTAAAGGTGGGCATATGGCATGCCTACACAAGGCTACGATTTGTAATCAAATCTTCTTTACACGATAGGAAATGGCATTGATAATTTCAGGACGTCTTTAACATATAGCACGATCAACCACACAAGTATAGTTGTCTCAAGAACCGATGACAAATATGTCAAACAACTTGCACGGGCAATCGACTATACATACATTAACTTGTTTCTAGTACATTATAGTATAACGAGTATAACGTTCGTCTTCTGTCTAGCTAACGCCTTACCAATTAAGCACGCTTTTATCTCGTGCTTTTTCAGCACATCAGTCTGGCTGGCCATTGCTCTCCCTATTGAAATTACACAAATGAATATACATACCTAGGTAGGCCCAGCATAAAAATGTTTACCCGGTGCGGTGTATTCAATTTCTAGCAGTGTATTTCAAACTTGATGTCATCACAAATAGTCATTTCAATTTAAATAACATAATAAAAGTTTTAATACAGTAACAGTTATTGATAGAAAAACAGTACACGTGCACTCAAACAAGGGTTTCGTTTAGGATACTCTTTATTCTATACTTTATAGCATTGCGGAGTGGACCGCATCACATAACATAGAAACATTTGTCACTTTATCTGTGTTAATGATTTGATATCCGTTTTCAGCCATTATTATTACCCTTGTGTTGTTTGCGACAATCTTGTTGAATACGTCAATACAAATTAACTGTTACCGTATTTACTTTATACAATACAAAACGTATAGCTTATAGGGAAGTAATATGTTTTCTACGCGCAAGTGCTGTCACCAAATCGCTAAAGTTAGGAAGTTAATTATTACTACTACTGCTACAATCAAGACCCCAGAAACAATACATTAATTCTTAACCAGATTGAGTAATGTATTAGTAAATATAGTTTAAAACGTTAAACTAAAAGACTAAGATTATGGCTCATAAAAAACATATACTGAGTCCAAGACAATTTCCCAGATCCCCAGAAGAAACATGTTGAATGTTTTAACAGCAGTGATTTATATCATAACTTGATAGATACAGTATTTTATTATAATCGTAGGTGCGCAGTAAGACTTCAAATAAAAAATTCGCATAGGTACATCATAGATAATTTAATATGCTAATAACAAATAAATTGTAGTTATATTGTGTAGCCGTACAATGCAAAAAAGTGTTTATCCCATCTGTTTTTTGAAAACTCAAACAAAATTAATCCTAGATTTGTATCATAAATATCAATTACACGTTAACTACTGTTCATACTTAACGAAACAATTTTCTAAGTTTTCTTTTACAATATTTAACATTTTTAATAAAATTACTACATTAATTGACAGGATAACAAATATCACTGAAGAAAAACTATGATTTCAGAGAAATCCTATTGTTTACCATGATTATAGGTAAAGAACATGTGTGTAAAGTGTACAAGGTACACATAAATTGTACCTACCAATGAATCTATTTAATCTTATAAGATAAGCTATAACCTTCAAAGCGTAATTATATCTTCATTTTTATTTTACTAACACTTATTAAATAGTAGGAAAAATTTAAAAGCGAAAACTCGTCTTTAAATTCCTAATTCATGATACCAATCAATGTAATGCTGTGACTTATAGATTCAGTCCTGAGGGGTCAACCTCATGTCATTACTAACAAGTTTACCTCCCATGTACAGCAGCTCTGTGCACATTATATTTTAGTCAAAATGTCTGTAGCTGTAACGAAACGAAAAAATAGCTTCTTAAACGATTAATAATTAAGAACATTACATGGTGTATGGATGGTAGTGTTATAATGTGTGCTAACATAAACAATGTAAATAGTACAACTACATACGAATTGGTTATAGATTATTACATAATTCATAATTGACTACGTGTTTGAACGGATGGTAAATTGCATACATTATATTTGAGTCATTAACATAAATGTAACAAAATGAAGGGTGTCACGTCCACTATGCGATGCTCTGCAAACTGAGAATGGTGAATGGAGATGATTTCGAATTGAATTAACCATACGGTAGGATACGATGTTTTTAGGAAGAAATGTAGCTTTAGATCCAAACGCATTTAAAATCGCCTAAACTCAACTTCCTAAACTTGGGAAATATTTTTGATCGTCGATATCTGGGGCTGCAGAAGATTTCTTAGGCTTTGAGGATGATGCTGCAAATAAAAGAGTGGAAATTAAAAAAAATGTTAACATCCCAAATCCAACTCCCAAAACCAAAAAACTCGAAAGACGTACATAAAATCAGATGAGCTGGAAGAATTGACGAACACTTCGAGTGTTAAAAACGAAATGTTATGAAATAAAAAACATACTCGAAGAAACGGTTAAATGACCGATATTAAACTTCAATTCAAGAAGAATATTAATTTTTTAATACCTTTAAAAAACCCTAACCATCATAAAACGAAAACCAAATCATTATTCTGTCACTATGTACTACAGTTCATAAAGTAAAAATAGTAACAAGGTCAAAACCGCCAGCTTAGAAAATTCCGGTTTAAAAAATATAATTTACTCAGTCGATACACTACTATGTAGAATAAAAAATACATACCAGGACCAGTAGTAGCTCCACCTCCAGCTCGACGACTGGGAGGGACATAAGCACCACCACCAGCAGATTTAGATGCGGAACCGTCAGTACTGGGTGTTGGCTTGGGCGTCACTGTCACTGTCACTGTCACTTCGGCTTCGGGACCTCGCTTTCTATTAGGCGGGACATATTTACCTGGCACCGGTGTCGCTACTGTATCACTATCTTCGGGAGTAGCAGCAGAAACAGCTTCTTCATTTCCTGTGTCATCGTTGGCAATGGCAGGCTCTGTCTCAACAACAGGTTCAGCAGTTTCTGCAGTTGGGGTACTATCATCTTCTTTTTTATTTCTCAAAGCTTTATTTTTACTCCATGGACCATCTTTAGTAGAGCCGTCATTTCCTTCCCGACCATCTTGCTCAGTTGCGTCTAAATCACTATCGTCATCATTAAGCACCAACTCCCCGATTTTCAATCCCGTATAATCTGGTTTCTCTTCAACGACTTCTTTCCATTCATCATCTTCATCCCCTTGAGCCTAATTAAATTAATAAATCAGTTAGTTACTTTATATTTACAGTAAATCAGAAAAATATAATGCTTTCACATTTCTATCATCTTTATCTCAAGAGGTCACAATAAAAGATGATATTGTATAGATAGTTTGAATGAAATTATATTATGTAGGTCAAGGAAGGCAGGCTGCTCTGAGAGTATTATCTCATTACTCTACTTTGACTGGTGTAAACTTATCACTTGATGGACAGCTGAGAGGGTCAATAAAGAAGTTGCAAAATAAATACAACACTTTAAACTTAATATACCGTTTATTTATGCCAGCATATGGCAATTAATTGTGGACAGTGGACACTGCATTCCAACAACTAAGGAAGCTACAGGGCCGGCTAACGTAAACATTGCCTATCTAAAAACTCTTAAAGATTACTCAAAAATATAATAATAGCAAACTGTATCAACATTTTTCAAAATCTTACCCTATATTCATTGGTTGGCTGCGCAGGAAGACCGTCTTCAGTCAAAGGAGCCGTATACGTACTTTTAATTGTTTCTTGCTTTTTTCTTTCCTTAGCTTTGGTCTCTAAGATTTTTGCTACATCATCAGCCGACTCAAATTTCTTACCTTTCGGTTTCTTTTTATCTCTTTTGGCAAAAAAGTCGTCCAAATCCGCCATTTTAACCTATAATGACAGTGACACAGACCAACAACTGGCAAATTAAAACAAACCACACACAGTCAGACTGTACACGAAAGAGAATGAATCAGTCTGCTCTCGAGTCACACTTTTGACTTTTGACTTGCCTTCACGTTTATATAAAAGGAGCACGGAGCACGCACGACTTTCTAATTTACTCCATTCGTTTTGTACCCCGCGCCAACTACTGACTTTCGCACACTTTACTAACTGATATTACCTGCAACAGAATGCTATGCACTCCAAGTGTCACCGACTGCCCCGTATCCTTTCACATTTTTTAACATCAAGTGCAATTCCCGATACTGCTCATTTGTCTTCGTAGTAACGAAATGATGGCTACATGTTTACTGGCGCAATATTTTGACAAATGAACTAGCCAATTAGTGCTTGTTTGTCTAGATTCTATTCAAATAGCAACGGAGTTGATCTTGCGAAACTTCTTGCAATTTCGATTTGCGAGTCTTCCTTCTCTTCTTGTGATGAATTGGCAATAAAGTAGAATATTAGTAAACAAACAATTTTTAGCTAAAATTGTGCTCACAGACATTAGATTCTTCATTAGCGTAGTAGTAGCAATTTTAGTGTTTTCTGGTGTAGCTTAGCTTAGCTGTAGCGTGTAGTGTCGTTTCGTGAGGCAGTTTAGATTGTAAGTAATATTTTTTTTACAATTTTGTCCATTGAATCGATTGAATCTGTTGGCAAGCTTATTGTGCTGACTATGATTATGATTAGCAAAATATAATAGCCCATGTTAAGTGGTAACCTCCGTTATGTAATTTTTTTGCATTTTTAGAGCTGTTTCCTGTCATCACATAATTGCCAAGATTCAACATAATCATTTGATTTAATCAGTGCAAACCAGGAGACTGAAACCGGTTACGGTTACGTACGGCTACGTTCATCTGTTGTTCGCTCACCCGGATCAAGTATATTCTTTTATTAATGATTGCAAGCGTCGGAACGAGAAGCATTTTGATATTAATCAACAGGAAATCATACAGTTCTTCCCAAACTTTGAATTTCTTGGTTTGGTGAGCACTGAGCATTGGAAGATTCAAGACAAGTATACTATGTAACTTAATTAATTACTCATTGCATTACGCATTGCATGCAACTAACTTTATAATACTATCTCAGAAAAATGTGTTCTTGAACGTAACTTAAAAGTAATAAGATAAAACATCCTTTTTCACATACACAATTCAATTCTCATGAGCCATAGTTTATTGATTGAATAGCATTAGCAATTGATTTAAATGTTTACGTTAAATATTACCAACGTAAACATTTTGCTGATCGATTTGGCCATTCATTGTTTACTAAAATTTTAAAATACTTAATTTACATTACGTTAAATTCGTCTGTATTTGTTTTAGTTTTTGTATACACCGTGTCTCGAGATGTCAGAATTTCAGCCCGTTGAGCAATCGGATTTGGAGGAAACAATTTCTGCACGAAGTTTGCTTACCAATCTCCTTATACCCGTGAATGCAAATAATACTTTCACTGAACAAGAAAATGATCAAGATTTGTTACCACAAACCGAGAGTAATACGGCGTTAACAGCAGATGCAGCTAATGGAAACGCAGGTGATAGAACTGGTCGCGGATCTAGTACCAGCCCCAGTAAAAAGTCCAAAAAGGCCCAATCTAATGCTCTTTTGCAGGCAAAGTTAAATGCCCAAATTAGAAAGAAGAATTTAAGCCCTGAAGTTCAGATTGTCATCAAAGATCATCTTCAACCAGTAATCATATAATTAATTGCATCTATTAAGTAGTACAATTTTAGGATTGTACTTTTACTTAATTAATACAATTATTAGGATTGTACTATTACTTAATTAGTACAATTTTAGGATTGTACTTTTACTTAATTAGTACAATTTTAGGATTGTACTTTTACTTAATTAGTACAATTTTAGGATTGTACTTTTACTTAATTAGTACAATTTTAGGATTGTACTTTTACTTAAATTAGTACAATTTAATTGTACTATCATGTATTTTAGCTGAGCTGTAGTAAAACCATTTTTTGTATAGGCAAGAGATGCAAAAGAGCGGATACGAAAGCAGACCGGAGTCATTTATGATATGCGAATGGTTGAACATTTTTGCCTATGGGATTCCCAGTATCCTGAAAAACCTGAGCGCTTTTCTGTAATAATCCAAAGGTACTAAAAAATTGGCAAAGATTTAGTCCAAAAGTAAACTAAAGAGTAAACCAGTATTTAATTGTACTGTTCTGATAGGTGTCATGAGCTCGGGTTGTTACAGCGCTGCAAATCCATTGCTCCAAGATTTGCCACGGAACAAGAAATTTTAACGTTGCATCCTAAAGAACAAATAGAAAAACTGCGTAAAATTTGTAAAGAGAACGATGTTGGTAAAGCTGAAGAATTTTCGTCCCAATACGATGCACTTTATATTCATCCTACAACTTTTGACTTATCCGTGCTGGCTGTAGGATGCACGATCGATTTGGTCAATGCGGTTTTGGATGGCATTGTTCAAAATGGCATGGCGATCATACGGCCACCAGGACATCACGCAATGAAATCAGAATATTGTGGATATTGCTACTTTAATAATGTTGCAATTGCTGCTAAAAATGCTTTAGATAAAGGGAAAGTAGATAGGGTTTTAATAGTTGATTATGATGTTCATCATGGGCAAGCTACGCAACAAATGTTTTATGATGATCCGAGGTAATTTTTATTAAGTAATTGATATAGATCTGTGTTTATGAACAAAATATTTTTGGATATAATATTGTATTCAAGTTCATTCATTATGTTCGTTTTATCACATTTGTGGTTTATTTATTAGAAAACGTTAAACAGACTAAGTAATGTAATAAGGCATTTCTAAATTAACAAATTAAAATTCATTTTTAGAGTATTGTACTTTTCTACTCATCGTTACGAGCACGGTATGTTTTGGCCAAATTTGGAGGAATCTAATTTTCATTTCATTGGATCTTCGGATGGAGTTGGATTTAATTGCAATATTCCTCTGAATGAGACCGGTATGGGTAATAGCGATTTTCTTTCCATTTGGCATCAAATTTTGCTCCCAATGGCGATTCAGGTGCGCATAAAACATTTAATTTTTGTTTATTTTTTGATTAATATAAATGCTTCGAAAAGGCTTTCGTTCGCATTCAAAAACTGGTTGCTAATCTTATTTCATATGCCTTAATTATCAGTTCAATCCTGGCTTAGTATTGATCTCGTCCGGATATGATGCCTGTCTTGGTTGTTTTGAGGTTTGAGGATTGACGCTTTATGTGGCTGAGCTTGGATTGTAATAATGCAATAATAGTGTAGTGAGTAAGGAGGGTTCAAAGTTAAAGGCTAAGAATGTTTGTTAATATGCTGAAATGTCATATTGTAACATAATTAAAATTATTTAAGATATATAATTCTCGTTTCAGTTCAATCCACAGTTGGTACTTGTATCAGGAGGGTATGACTCCGCATTTGGAGATGAAAAAGTATTAATATCTTTGTACACTATTTTTGTAAAATTTACCATGTCCAAGCTCAAACACCATACTACACACAGGACTATTTAAACCATTTTTATTTTCAATGTCACAGTAAATGTACCTTTAACTTTTTAATTCTAGGGAGAAATGGAAATAACACCTCAATGTTACCCACATTTGATTTCTCCATTAATGGGGTTAGCTAACGGAAAGGTTGCTGTAGTTTTGGAAGGTGGATACTGTCTAAAATCTTTAGCGGAAGGAGCAGCATTAAGTCTTCGCACCTTAATTGGCGATCCTTGTCCTGTCATTCCACCAACGAAAAAGCCATGTCAAGCGTAAGAAATTCTTTTTTTAATTATTGTATACCAAACACCAAACTAGTTTAACGTAAAACGCAGTACTGATTTAAAGCTTTTTTACTCAGTGTTGCAGACTCAATATTAAACTCTACATACATGCTGAAAAATCATTGGGGCTTACTTGGCGGTCAGCGAGCTGTTTACGCGGAAGAGGAAGAAGAAAAGTCTGAAGAAGGTGTTATTCACACACCTAAAGTCGAATTTTTATGGACCGAACCGAAACCTGAAAAATATCTTACCAGAAATTGTTACCCCGTTCAAAACGAAGAATTGACTCAGTCTTTAGACAGAAGGCTTGATCAACTTATTTTGACCACAAATTTATCAAAAAGTCCTAACAGAGTTGGATTAGTCTACAGCGATGCCATGCTAAGTCACCGCAACAGTCAAGAACCGTAATGACTAATGACAATACACATTTATTTAAGCCTAAACTTTCAGGAAATTTAATTGGTCTTTAAAACGGTTAAAATTTTTACTTTTCTAGTGGTCATCCTGAAAGACCCGAAAGAATTTCGAATATATTCGCCTGTCATGGAGACTTCGGTTTAATAGAGCGATGTTTAAGAATTGAAACTCGGGAAGCTACAGAAGATGAGTTGTTGATGATTCACACAAATGAGCACATTCAGAAAATGAAGAGCACTCAGTTGATGTCGAATAGAGAACTGATTAAATTAAAGGAACACTACAACTCTATTTATCTCCATGTTCATACGTATCAAGCTGCTCTTGTTGCTTCAGGTTCTCTTCTTCAGGTGAGTATTTACAAAAATGTGCTAAAAGAACTAGAAACAGACGACTGAAGACTACCAATTATGATGAAATTAAAAGATACTGTAATGATAAATGGAATCCATCCACATTTAATGTTATTTGCTTAATAGGTTGTGGATAGTGTCTTAAACAATGTCTGTCAATCAGGAGTTGCCATTGTTCGACCGCCTGGGCACCATGCTGAGGTGTGTTCTTTATATCCGAATCAAATAGTTAACTTACATTTGTTATTGAGATCGAGAAATGTGGCTAAATGGAATTTTTACTCATAGGTTGATCAAGCATGTGGTTTCTGTATTTTTAATAACGTTTCATTAGCAGCAAAATATGCTTTGGAGGCCCATAATCTCAAAAGGTACTTTAAAATTTTAACTGCTTTTGAGAAATGCGTTTTTTAAATAATAAAGGCTAATCAGCTTTTTTTTAATTATTTTTTTCAGAATTCTGATCTTGGATTGGGATGTACATCACGGAAACGGTATTCAAAGGATGTTTTATTCCGATCCTCGTGTTTTGTACGTGTCGGTCCATAGATATGACCATGGAACTTTTTTCCCCGCATCCGAAGAGGCTGATTACACTTATGTGGGTGATGGTCATGGAGAAGGTTTTAATGTAAATATTCCTTGGAATAAAGGATCCATGACAGATACGGAATATCTATCAGCTTTCACCAACATCATTCTACCAATTGCATATGAATATGGTCCAGAGCTTATTTTAATATCTGCTGGTTTTGATGCTGCTAAAGGTATTAAGCACTCTTGTACATTCCCCAGTATATCAAATACATTAAAAAATTATTGGTGATGATTTGGTATCTATCTGTTATGTATAGGTGACCCACTTGGAGGGTGTAAAGTAACTCCCGAGGGATATGGCTTGATGACACATTTGTTGTCAACTCTAGCCAACGGCAAAATAATTTTGGCTTTAGAGGGAGGATACAACTTGACATCGATTGCGTATTCCATGACATTATGCACCAAAGCGCTTTTGGGAGACCCCATCCCAAGAGTATCTGTAAATGACGAAGTTGACCCAGTTGCTCTAAAATCCATCCGTGACGTGATGGAACTACACTCAAACTACTGGGGCTGCTTAAAACCCTATCGAAAATATTTCCCCCTCGCTCGAAATAGTATACCCTTCGGAAAATACGAAACTGAAAAGGCGAATGATAGCCTTAACAAACTGAACATTGATAATGAGTCTAATAACAATGAATCTTCAGATGGAGCTGGAACTGAACTGGTACCTGATCTACCCATACCTGAAACTCCTATAGCTTCTGGAGAACCGTCATTATCCATTCCAAGGAATTTTCCAACTGCTAATGTTCCAACTCCAGCGGACGACATTAGTCAAAGTGGCAGTGGTGAAAATGCCAGACAGCAAAATGAAGATGTAGTGATGGCACCCAGGGACGACGAAGGTTTAGAAGGGGCTGTAGGACAAACTACATTTGTGTTAACTATTCAAGAGATGCAGAAGCTAATGATTAACGAAAACGCAGCGGAAGGAGATCAAAAAATGTATTTGGTCGATCCATTGGAATGGTGTCCACATGTGGATAGTGTACAGCCAGTACCAAATGGAATACTGAAAACTGATGAGTGTTGTCAAGTTTGTCGAAATGTCGACGAAAATTGGATTTGCTTGATTTGCTATTCGGTTCGTTTTTAGTGGTGTACTTTATATTATAATTGGTCCTTTCGGATTCCATAATATGTCTGAGCAACGCTGTTTTAAACATTTTTTTATTTTCAGACCTTCTGTAGTAGATATGTAAGAGAACATATGGTCATTCATTCACACGAGACTGGTCATCAACTTGCAATAAGTTGTCAAGATCTGTCAATTTGGTGCTTTTCGTGTAACAACTATATCGACAGCAGAGCCAACGCTGTAAGTCTGTTACAATGATTTATATTGTAAGAAAATTGTTCATTGTAAATTTTTATTAAATTATTGCAATTGATTTTATTTTAATGTTTCAAGAAACTGTTCGACGCTTTTAACGAAGCTCACTTTTACAAACATGGGGAAAGATTACCTACCCCCTCGTTTAAACCAGCGCTAGCTGGCACACCTGAGTGAAGAAATGAAACGTCGTGTTGTCTTTCAGAGGTTTCTAAATATCTGCTAAAAAATTTCTTTCATTCTACTGAACTTCTAATTGATAATTATTAACTGTTCTCAGTACCTAAAATCTTATAATATTCTGATGGCAATCAAACTTTCTAGTTGCTTGATACTTACCTTGACAAGATGTTATTAATCTTACTACATTTTAAATTTTCAAATAATGATCATATAATAATATATCTTCTACACTAAAAACATTTGTAACCTTCAAAATAAATAGGCTGAAAACCAAAAGAGTGAAGAGCACATTTCTGTCAAACTGTGTATTTTGTGTATAAGAGAAAGAAACACAGTATTTGCCTTTTTACTTTTTTGGATTCAGCCCCAAACTATATCGTGAAAGAAAATTAGTTTTCCTCAGTAAATTGTTAATATATTAAAGTTATATTAATGTGTTGTAAAGTTGTAACGCAAGTTGTAACGTACTTATTGTTAGTGTGTTTATTAAGCACCAAAAAATATAAAATTGTGCTTGCATACATTCGTTTTAAGTGGTATATGTATTTTATAAATTGCACTATTATATTATGGGCTCTGTATTCTAAATAGGCAACCTGAAAATGATATCAATCAATTTAATTTTAAACTGAAAAAGAAATTTTGGTTAGCTGTTGTAATAACAATTTTAGTTGTAGTTATATATACGTAGTTTAGTTTAAATATCTATTTAATGAAGTTCATGCAATGCAACTCGTTGGGGGTATAGCTTATTGACATAATGTTACCATAATATATTTGGCTGCTACTTGCTAGTGTTAATGCCAAATGTTTACCTATTTAATATTTACAAATTGCTCATGGTCATTCTAAGCATATTATTGTTATTTAATGCTAAAACAATAATGAAAAGTAACTTAATTGTAACGACCGCGACAAAAACCATGTAAAACTGCTCTCCACTATATGCTCACTAATTGTCAGTCACTGCAAATGGAAATGCTCACTCCGTACTCTACATAACTATATTTTGACTAATTGTTATACTACATTGGGTGACAAATATTTTTAGTAATGGAACCTTTATAATATAATTGAAATGAGTAATGGAATAAAATAATTTTACTAAAACAATCAATTTTTCTCGAGAATGATTTAATGACATTTTATCAGCGTAATTTCAGAAATTATGTTAGAAATACAAGGTAGCTCATTAGGAAGAATGCAGACGTAGCGAATACGGTGAAACAATTACATATAATGCTAATGAAATCATAAACTCCACTGTACAGCTCGAAAATTGTCCCCAGATTAGGTTGACCGGTGGTGGCATTTGATCTAATTCTCATTTTTTCCATCTTGTATAGACTTAGGCCAAAGTCGAAAGATGCCATGCCTTTACTCTCGTCTGGCCAAAAATTAAAGTGCATGTGGTTCCAGTATGTTTTCAATCGTGTAAGTTTGATATTTTTAAATGTTTCTTCACTCTCTCTGCCGAATGCGTACGGTATCACTAGAAAATGTGCTCTCAACAAAATCATATCGTCATCATTTTCGTGTGCATTTAACAATCTTGATAAGTCCCTTTCTAGATGGGACATAGGTAATGGAGAAACTCCAGTGTGATAGACTCGAACTTTGCTATTGGACTCTAGTCGAAGGACGGTTTTATATAAATTGTCGGGAATCGCTTCTTCGTTTTCTACAATGATGTATGGAGCTTTAAGAAGGGTTTTCCATTTCGAAGGGATAGCCAGGACAAATGTTGGAGGGATAGCTGCCATTTGGGAAAAGGTAATATCTACTTGAGTTTCGTTATATCGAATAGGGGCTAGTTGTGCATACAGATCGAGAAAACTGGAAAGAATTCCCCCTTGAGACAGATAGCCATAATAAACAATGCCGATCAAGTTAGATACGAACCAACTGAAACCGAGTTTGCAACTGAAACGAGATATCAACGGGATTTTGTGACCGTGCATGTATATCAGGGGAAAAATCAGTGGAACAAGATCAAAAGGTGACGAATTGCTGTTGCTTCTAATGAGGAAAAATAATGGGATGAATATAGAACAATTGAGGAAGATCCATTGGGAGTCCAAATTTGGTTTGTGTCTCCATTCAGAAAAGAAGATATCGTAAGCCTCCTTGAAAAAGGAAAGAATACCCATTGCCCCCAGGATGTTAAATAGGACGAGGTATGTCACAAGTGTGCGCGGATACCAACTGATGTATTGAAAAGCTGACTTTTCGGTTGCAAAGTAGTTTGCTGGTGTCACCACAAAACTATCTCCAGATAAATTCAATTCTCGAAAATCAGCAATCGTCACCCGACCGTAGGCCATGGAATCGTATATGATGAATGGGATGGAGAAAATTATGATAAGAAATATGAACGTGAAACATCTTGCGTGAAAATATTTCATGCCCACGTTTCGGTGACTTACACCTCGTTGCATGTAGAAGAAAAGCGGGACACAGCTGAAGGACAGGAAGAAATCGGGATCGTTGAATATTCCAATGACAATTATTAGTGCGATGTAGTGCAACTTTTTTATAGGCGAATAACCAGTTGCTTTCATATTTCGGAGAAAACGAACTTTCTCGACGGGATCCCGTGTTCTGTGATATTTCTCAAGAATTGGAGCATATTTGTCAAATGCATGAAAGGATTCTGATACGAAATATAGCAGTGCGGCGAACAATAAGATATTGATGGCTGAGGAGTGTGTGCGGGATGCGAAAATGAGCATTACTTGAGAACTGGCCAAAGTTACCAAACGGATTGTGTGATTATTTGTGCTTTCACTCTCATTCATTTCTGGAGATGGGGATTCTGTAGCTGCGGATTTCCCGTCGTCACATCCTTTGGCAGATTTTCTTGGAGATCTTTTCGAATATTTTTCTTGATTCAATTCGCAGAACTTTACAAGAATGTAGTCCACGAGAAATGATAACGCTACATTTACCAAACGCGGAATGAGTATCAGTAGTTTGGAATTCGGAATTGCTTCTTTACCTAAGCTATCAAAGTAAGACAGCCATGATTGACAAACAACATAGGGTAGTTTCACCGTAGCGTGCAGAAGTGTAAGCGATTGTGTTGGAAATGATACATTGAATCCCGGCGACTTAAAAACTTGCAAGTCAAAAAAGTCCCCTGAAAGACAAAATGCCATTTAAATGGACCGTCAAACAAATAACCTTATTTCAAATTAGTTTTCACTCACCAGCAACAACTTCAAGCGAATTTGTAAATTCATCTTGATGAATCCACCCTGTTTGGAGATTAAGGGTAAGTATTATTCGTAATATCACGAGAAGCTCATATATTCCATGTAATCTCACCTTCTGCAGTTCATTTCTAGGCTTGCCTAAATCATAAATTATTGGTATATATTATCAGAACCAATATTCACTGGAACGTAGCAAATAAAGTAGGTACTACATAATACCATTAATCTCAAGAATAAGGTCAGTGGTACAATACTTTTGTTTAGATGGGTATAAAGAACTTACTTGGAACAAGCTGTGAGTTGTCCTTTTCGCATACGATTTTCTTAACTATATTAAAATTCATTGTTTGCTGAAATTTTAAAGATGAATCCGCAGGAGGAATATGTCAAAAGTGGTGCAGGTCTTTCCATTGACTTGTTATTCAGAGTGAGTGAGTGAGTGAGCGAGTGGTGCATTGAAGTGAGTATATAGCTGAAATTCCAAGTTTACTGACACAAAATCCTTTATCGATCGCAAACCGGGCTTTTGCCTTGCGCTATGAAATGCTGGAGTCGACTAAACGGAACGGAGCAAGAAATACGAATATACCTGGTGACACAACCGGCAGAAATGTTGTATAATAAATTAGGTCGGCGACCGATAGCTCTCTGCGCTACCCGCTACACTCTTATATTAACAACATGAGCTGTAGAATGTTCATCATGGATGAATTACGGACGATATGCACCAATGCACGAAAGTAAAATAAGTCATGGGAATAAATGCACTTGTGTAGGTACTTAACACAATATTTATTATCAATAGCATTCACAGCGTACCACATGAGGCAAATTATGTTACTTTAAAATTGTGCCGATAAAGTAGCATATTTACCATTAAATACAATCATTACTTGTCCTGTTTGTCAAGAACTTGGTTTCACTCTATCAGTTCTTTATCTTATTGAACGGTAATGGTAATAGTTAAATGTAAATCCTATATATTGATAATTCGCGATTATTACCTTAATGTGTATACATATAAGATATTGGCCTTTAAAAACTCAAGTAATGGACATAAATTGACCAAAGTTAACTGAGACGCCGACTTGTATCGGATCTTGAATAAAAATTTTCAGCAGTTACGACGTATCGATTAATTAACTAATTCTAGGAAAGATTTCATTCAGCAGATGCCTACATTAATAATTCAACGCATGCAAACACAGAGTCATGAACCAAACTAGGAAATAGGAAAATTGTTTATACATTTGTAGGAATACTTTACAATACACTAAGGTGTCTAAAGCTAAGAGTAAGTATTTCTAAGTAAAAACAGTGAACAGATAAAATATTTTCCGCGTCTAGATGATTGAATTTGAAAAAGATTTCAATGTTGGAATTAAAAGTATATGTACTGAAGTTCTATGCAAAAGAGACGATAACTGAAAATTGTAAAAGAAACTTGCAGTGCATAATATTCAGTTGTACACAGCTTCACCATGCGGAAGAGACATTAGCGAGATGAAGAGGATGAAAGAGACAAGTGTGTGCATTCGACATACTTAGGTGGAAATAATATCCCCATTTGAATAGATATTTCCTAGTGTTAAAATTAGATGTAGATGCTTTAGTTATTCTCATACTTAGCTACTACAGTACGGATAGTTGAGACTTGAGATACATTGAACAGTTTCTGCCTAGCACATACCTACAACTATTTATAATCTGAACTGAACTAATTTACAAATCTAAAAGTATGTAGTTTACTTACAACCTTTGCTTTGTTAGAGTTTTCATCAAATAGAGAGAGAATTGCTATCATTGACATTAAGTAGTGGTATTATAAATTACGTAATAACTTAGAATTACTTATAGCTTTTTATTATAACACGATTCCATTGCCGCTTACCCTTCATCTTCATCAATACATACATGTAAAGACTTCTTGACCACAAACCAAGGAATACCATTTAGAACATTTTTACATCGATTTTTGGTAATATTATAACTTAAAACGTCTAACTCAACGTTAACAGTATACTTACTACTACTCATGCAAAATAAAGTTACGAAAACTACCTTTGGTAAAAGGGAGTCATTATACAATAAACAGTAGACTTATGCACACTACTCTGATAAATAACAAATTCATACTACAGAATTTTAAAACCGCTTCAGCAGTTAAAACAAGATTTAAAAACAACAAAATATTCTAATAAAACTTTCTCACTATACAATTGTAATTTGTCTTTCAATTTTCTGGCAGCATTACATTATTTTGTTGCAGATCTAAATACGACAGTATCGATAATACTAATACTATATATTACAGGTAGGTGCAGATACGTGATTCTCTTACATACTATATATAGTTTTCTGTGGATATTATGTAATCAAAGCAAATAAACGGCAATTTTCATCCTCCGTTTATGCGCTCTATTAATAGTTTGAAAGAATTTATAGCTGTATGCTATATCTGCCTACAAATAAGTCTATATCTGTCTGTAAACGATAATAATGACGAAGAAGAACAAAGCGTGCATACTGCAGAGGCAGATAAGTAGAATTTTGACTTTCTTGTGAATTACTCGTACTTGGGGCGAGTGACAGATGTTAAGCCCATGAGAAGGTTCCGAGGAGCTCGGCCCATCCTTTTCAAACGAGCTGAAAGAGGAAAAAAGAATTAGAAACTTCACATCAAGTTATTTCCGCTTGGCATTCATCCCAATCGTCAACTGAATACAATAAGTATCTCTCAACTACTATATCTGAACTTAGTGCTACTCTACAAAACGCACAGAGAAAATTCGAATAGACAAGAAACAGATATAGGTAAAGTGAAAGTAGATGGATCTGAAGAGAAAGTTTTCGCAGTCAGTTGACCATTTGTTACAAATATTATTATGCAAATTTTAATATCAGGCCAATGTAAATGCAATATGAATAATAGGTCATTTCAAGGCGATTAAATTCATGTCATGGCGGTGTGATGTTTTCACTTGACTGTCGTATTGCACAGTCCAAAAATAAAATTTATTTGTCTACCTTCGATATGCTACCGTACCCAAAATCAAAAATTGTCACAGTAGCTTTTCTATAGACAAAAAGAAGTAGAAAAAAGGTCAACAGCACATTTGGCAAAAATGAAAAAAAGACAAATGGGCACTTCAAAGAGGAAAAATACAGTTTTTCAAAGATACTAAGCACACTAGAGAAAGCCACAAAAGCGACAAAAACAGACACAAACAAACCATGAAAAAGGATTGATTACAAAAGCATCTGAAAATGGAGAAAGGCAAAAACAAAATGAAAAAGAATCTCCCAATTTTCATCCCAAAACAAATGGCATGACAGAGAAAGTGTAGTAAAATGAGCTAAATGTGTCTTGACGAAGTTAAAAACTAATTTATGAGTGTCGAGAGCATTAAGTGTCAACCTACTATTGATTATATTATGACAAACAAAAGCACACTTCCAATTATACTTCTGTCAGTTCAGTTAAGTTGAGTTAACATATCTTGTAATGGAACAATTTCGCATAGCACTCGAAATTAAAAGAAATTCATAAAAAGAATGATTTAGCTATTAGCTCCTACTTAGAACTCTTAAACGCGAACAAGGAAAATTTTACCTTTACAGTCATCAATTCATCATCAAATTTAAATCCATCATCACCAGATTCCTCTCCCATTCCAACTTCTTGCTTTCACTTATGCTTTCTTTTTTTGACAACATATAAGATTTCTTTTTCATTCTACAGATACTCACAATCAGTCAATTCAGTCAGCAGAGAAAACACTGCACTTTGAAACTTGAAACTAATCTCTTCCGTAAATATATAATATTTTATTATAACAGGACGGGGGAGATCAGAATTTGTCCATCAGATACTATTTATTTATCAATAATAATACTTATATGTATGTACTTATTAGTCTTCACGGCACGGACGACGACACAATACAAACCTAACTTTATATAATACTCATTTAAATATATAGAGCATATATATTTGAGAATAGATATTAATCATAGTAGTTTCATTAAATATTTTGGGAGTCATGCTTCATTTCATATAGTAGTACCAGGTAGTACTTTATCATTCTTCCGAAAATTCAGGTATCTCTCACAAACCATCAAACTAAATAGTAGGTATTTAATTTTTCTCAAGACAATAAACTATAATATTTACAAGTTTTATTGAATCTTTAGCTGTAGTACATACGAGAACAAAATATATACAGAAGATAGGGTAATTATTATTATAGATAGTAGTCATTATAATGAGCTTAATGCATGAAACACACAACTGAACTGAACTGACGACATTTGTTTGTGTTTTCTCTCAAATGTAAGTCTCTTTTTCCTGTGTCATTTGTAATGTTCAACCAATTCGCTTTGATCTGCGCTCTGAAATCAAATTAAAAGACAAACATGTCTACATAAAGGGAACAGACAGCACATAGGTATACAAAAAGGGTACACAATACGGTACACAGTACAGTAACAGTACATAACAGACAGTAAACCTTGATTGTCCCACTTTCAGCATCCTTTCCCGAGGATATTTCAAACTAGTCAGTCTTACTGAATTCTTTCTTACAGACTTTTCATTTATGATTTCAGAAAGTACTTAGAAAAAGAGAAGTACCACCTAAACACATCGAGTTATCCTAAAAACTCTTGACCCTGACCACAAATGCAATGCATACACCTTAAGGCATACCGCATACCACACGTTCTAATCGGGTATTTCCAGAAAATTACCTGTCTTTGGAGTTCGTTTAGAGTGACATCCACACAGAATCTACTTCTCTCGACCAATTCGTTTCAAACGAACTAAATCACACAAAGAAAAACACATGCAATTAGGAAATGTTAGAATTAGTTATCACAATCTCATTAGTACTACTAGTATAACGATTCCATTATTTCACTCTTAAAACACACACCATGCTAGTATACTTACTATTTTAATTTTGTCAGTACTTAATAATCAGTAGATGTGATTAGTGATTTACCATTTACTTATCTATATAGATAAATAAGGATTTATTAGTGTCTACTAGTGATTTGCATACATCACCTTATATAGTCAATTAATTCATTGTCAGTTTGTCAGTCAATGACTATCACTTTCATTGTTAGCATAATAATCACTAATTTTTTAATTAGTGTTTACTCTTTTGAATTCGAGTCTGCCATGTCAGATTTTACTGGACATTGGACAGCTACATGCTTTCATTCCATACATAGTGCATTCATTAAAATCTTCAATTAAGTAGAAACTCACAAGAAATAAGTAGTAAGAAGGGATACCTTGGCACTTGAAACGATTAAGCCTTTTACTTGGCTTCTTTCTACAGTTTTATCTGTATGCTGGATAACCACAACCAATCAATAAGTTTATTCCGAAAAATTCAAGCCATTTATTACAACAAAAAATAACTTTGAGAAAGAAATACCTACAATAGTAGTAGAGAGTGTAATTGTACTAATGTAAGAGTTCTCACTCATAGTAGTGAGACCATGTAAAGAAAGACAGAAGAGAGTAAATCAAAAGTTGAAAGTGCAAATGTAGAAAAAAACAAAAAATGAAATTTTTGTGCAAATTATATATAAAGGTGAACCCACAAAATAAAAAGACAGGAGAAACTAAAGGTGCGTGAAAATGAATCGCGGTGGATATTTTAAAGTCGCTGCTACGTTTTTGCGGTTTGCAACTACAAGTGGTAAAAACGATTGTCTTTCAGCAGTCCAAGAGCTGTCATCACAACTCCTTCGTCAGCACCTACGTATTTTTGTAGTCTAACCAAACCAAACACAAAAGGATGATTTAACTCCTTTTTGTGCCGTTTGTGAATCAGGCTACACTACTTGGTTTCAACGGAATTTAGCAAAAGCTGTTTCTAATGATATAACAAACACATTGAGGACAGGATGATATAAAACTGAGCCGTAGCCATCGGCAGAGTGCTTATAGGTCAGTTGGTTGGTGATGGTGGCGTAAAAAACCAAACACATAAACGGAAATTGGAAATTATATGAGAGTTGAGTCTTACACCGGGGTGCTCATTTGGTTTCGACTATGTGGATACCACCCGCCGAGTCCTTTCTCAGTTTCACCTTCAAGTTAATACGCTCTTGATGTCGATTCATAGTCAATCATAGTGGGTGCGATAGGAGAGTTGGAGAGAAACAGATGAAAGAAATAAAAGAAAGAGACAGTCACAAGAAGAAGCTTTGTTTACGTTCACGGTTTACACTTACTAATCATTTCTAAATGTTCGTTTTCACTCACTCATTCACTCCATTAACTCATCTAGTGTAAAATGGATATATTATTATAGAGAGAGCTTTATCTCACAGTGAAAGGTATATAATAATATTTAGTGCAGGAATCAGAGATTGTAGTAGTGAAGTCGCTCTAACAGTTTGCCCTTTAGTCTAATAATCAGGCTTAACAGGGATGACCTTCCATATGTCCCCTTTTGCTTCAGTAAACAAATCAACGGCCTATATACTAAAAGTATACTACAACTACAACTATCGACTATCGATATGTATTAGCTGAAGACATTTCATTTATTTAGATGGGCCTTACGTAATCAATTGCTCCCCTTTCAATGCAAAACTTTTTTAACAATAGGTTCTTATAGTGCGTGAATCCCCATGAGCATTTCCTCCTTTGAATAATTCGAAAAGTGCACTTGCTTGTAATTAACTTTTAACATTTGATGAGAGTATTGCGCTTAAGCTGTAAAGCAAAGGGCAATGTAAGTTTGAACGAGAAAGAACGCTCAAAATAATAATTTGGCTCACGAGCGCTCTTTACATACAACGCAAGCAGAAATAGTTGACTCATGTCCAAGTAGATAACTACAACCAAATATGTTCATGGGAAAGTTTGTCTGGGAAAAGACATTGAAAGGGCAGCAAATGATGTAAAACTACTTATTCCCTACTTTACGAGTTTTACCGGAGGTAAGTATTTTTTTGGATGCTAAATTTAATGAAAGTGAAAATCGTTACAACATAAAGATCTCTATGTATCAATAACTGGTTCAAAAATAAAATATAAAAAAACGAAACCAATGCTTACTTCTGTCAAGGTTTCGTTGTAGGTGTGTGGCAACTCGGTTTCTGGCATCGTTGTATTCCAAATGAAGACCAATCCGAAGAATTGTTGGATTTTGCTCTACCAAACCTGTGATTTCCATTTCGATTTTATTCCCCAATGTTTGCTGTCTCTGTGTAGGCATAAGAAAAATGCTTCAGTTTAATACAGAACAGAGTTTAAAACAAATACAATAGTGTGTAAAGAATAGCATAACCTATCTCATCCGTGCAGTAAAAAACATGCATGGCTATGGCTATGCAAACTATATCAGTGTAAAAGTAGCGATTTGGCATTGGCAACTTGCCTTTCGCAATTCTTGTAACGGTAGCACAACTTTATACTTTGGGCCAGACTAACTCTACGAGTGATTATATGATGCCGCACTACAATACAATGAACACAGTTCAACTTACTTGGTTGGACGCTCTGAATTCTTCAATGTATCTGGTACTCAACAGAGACTTTATCAATGCGACCAATGCAGTTGCACTCAAGTTGTTCGTCTCCAGACTAAAAAATTAATTTCGTCAGAATTTTAATTAACATTTCGTAAGAGTATTGAGTTGAGGTATATTACTTTGACCTTCACATTCGGGCAATAAAAATTACCATGCCCTCTAATGCTATAAAATTTTTAACGGTCTCCCAAAATAGCTCACTCGTCAACCATAAGTTAAATGTTGAATCGTTTCTATCAAGTAGGTAAAATTATTATCATTTTTATAGCAAGCTAACATAGTGCGTTAACCTTAAAACTTCTGAGTAATCCAAATAATAAGAAACGTAACTCGATCTTAAGACTGTTATAGACTTAACACTATAATGAGTTCATTATTAACGCATAAATTGCAAAAAGGTTTACTTGATCGTTCGGAGGGACATGTTCTGTGTGAGGGCATCGGCAAGAAGATAGCCGTTTCTATCAGTTAGCCCTGTGTTACATAAACTCAATTGTTCCAAATGGGTGTTGGTTTTGAGAGCTTCAAACATTGCCTTAAATTGGGGATCTGAGATCTGAAAAATCAATAAATATTACATATAGTTGGTAGACAAGTAAAACGCAGCCAAGTAAATAAGTAAACCCAGTAAACGAAGATCATTAAGCGTAAATAATATATTAGATAATACGCCAAGTTTCGGACGTACGTGGATGTTATTAAAGTTCAAGGTGAGTAAAGTATAGTCATCATCCTCTAGTAGCTTAATTGATTTTTCCACGTCTGTCATGTTGGGTGGCTCGAAAGGCATCGGTTTTGGTTGGTAGGCTTTAGCTGTTCCATTCCAACCCAATCCTTTCGGTTGAACTTTGTTCAGCAAAGAGTTGTGGTATTGCTCTTGATTCATCATGGAGTGGAAACCCAGAATAGCTAAAGAAAAATTTTGTTCAACTCAATTTGTCAGAATTGATAGCATGTCCATAAACTTAAATGTGCTGTAAAGAAGTCCAAGTACATACCCGCAAGATCAACCAATTCCTCTTCGGAGGCAGAAGTTAGAGCAGATTCGTACTCATCTCCCATATCAACTGCAATTTCCTCTTCTTGCTTGGTTAGTGGCTTCTCGGGAGCGATCCATTTCTTCCCTCTTACAGTACCAGCAACGTAAGGTTTTAATTCCGGTATGTCAGGTGTTTCCAATGCAATTTTATTGATATGCTCAATCAGCTGCTTCCTATCCAGGGGACCAGTAGCATCCTTCTTACAAAGGTAACTGCTTCGTTGAGATGGAGGTAAAAGGGAATCCTTGAGTCAAAAATAACATTTTTATGTAATCAATTAATGACATAACTTTTTATTGGGTAAAAGATATTAGTAAAATATAGTTAATTAATTACATCTGGATCAACTTCTCGAGAAAGAAGTTCAAGTTCATCTGTTGTCAGTTGGTTAAGAAGTTCGTCCACATCCATGTTGTCATAATCGGATAAATCCTTCCCATACAACTTTCTTGCCGTCATGGTGGTAGTCTTTGTGGTGGTGGTGGTAGAATTCTGTAAAATGAGATAAAAGATTTTAGTTGATTTTCCTCACATAATCATAATTAATAGTGTACAAATCTACTGTGATGTACAACATCAAAATATCTTTCAATTTTAGGCCAAACTTAAGTGTTTTTCTAATGTGAATATTATGACTTGCCCTATAAATAATTGCAAATGTATTATATAAGGCTAGACACACAAATAATAGCTAAACAAACTTTTATCGACCACAAAAATAGATGACACATGGGATTATATTTCCTGGTGTATTTACACATATTATCCAAATCGATGTGTAGCACTAGTAACTACATATATTTTTTCCTACGCACAAGATATCTGATTACCGTTTCTATCCCATGAAATTTTGCGTACGTAAGTACTATTGTATTTATAATCCCCATACTGTAAAAATAAGTATACATGCATAAAAAGTTTTTCGTTGACAGATTCTCTAGGTCAACTGAGCAAATGTAGCTGATAATATAACAAAACAGCAGTCTCCTGTCTCTTATATTTTAGTGTTCTATTTATAACTTTTTATGCCTCAATGAACACAACCCTTATTACGTCAGCATTTTTATCTCAATCTAAATCTAAACTGTGATAAAAATTGGAAAAGCACAAGGATAATACCAGATTAAAACTTATGCAGATTTGTATACGTTAAGTAATTGACTTTCACTTATTAATTTTCTCACTGTATAATAATGAACTTAGATAATAAGTATTAAAATTAGCAGCTAATGACTAAAGTACTAATATATCTCACACCTGCCTAAATCTTCATTAATTTTCTATCTAATGGCAAAATTTGATGTAAAAGTTACTACAGTGGTGCTTTCACTTAGAATAAAATAAAAAAGTTGTGCACTAAAACTTCCAATCAATACAATTTTACTATATACATTTACAGGACTACACTAAGGACGCTTATCTAATAAAAGGTCCTTACAAAACAGAACTAAATACAAATAAGCATATTAAGTAATACGTATGTGTTATATGTAATGTTTTTTTAATTTACATACGTATACAAACAGAGCGTAAAAACATTGTACACGACTCCAACAAAAAGATATCGTTGGGTTATTGGGTATGAAATAAAAAAAGTAACAGTAAATGGTTTAGATAAAGTCCCATAATGTAATAATGGTTTTGTTGGACCTTATTGGAGAAGTAAACTTAGAGTCAGTTTGAGAAATGTGACAAGAACAAGAATAGAAGATCGTAACCACTATATACAAGAACAGAGACAGAGTCGGAACAAAATCTATTTTAGCAAAGAGCATGCAGGAAAGGAAGATTGCAAATTGTAAATGCAATCTTTACTGTACACGTTTGACAGTACGGCATTCAAAACCGCAAGACTTACGCTACAAATATTCGACCAGGTATAAATAATTGTCTGATTCATCAAGTCAGGTATACAAGCCGATTTCCAGCCACGACACAAATGTGAAATGACGAAATTTTCTATTCTCAGTATGGGAATATCGACCGGCCCAATTTCTAAACTATCTAATTACCCGAGTCCATTTACCATTAGACATCAAAGAATTACACAGAACGAAACCAACTAGTCTGCACAAGAAAACAAGGGTTTTATTTAGATCAGAAATGTATATGTAAAACTAGGTGACCCAGCCCTGCCCAAATAGTCTCCACCTAGAATCAAAACTCCCGCTGACTTATAATGCAACAATTTTGCTAATTTTCTTCGCAAAGGCTTCTTTCTCGTCCCTATCTGCGTAGGTACCCTCTATTATTAGGCTCTTGAGTGCAATTCACTATCAATTTAGTGTATAGGAGACAGAAGAGATAAACATACCGATTGAGCTGAACTCATCCTTGTTTTGCCTCTGATGTGAATAATTGGATTTAATTGTAGCAATTACTTAGAACATCAGACAGAAGTGAGATGACCACTACTATACTGACTTATATATAAAACAGGTATTTTTACACAGGAAAAGAGATTGAAATGTGACTATAAACTAACATTTGAACATAACATGTAGGACTAAACTGGACAGAACAGAATGGCTAACTTAGTTGTAGAAGAAAAGAACATGAACAATCACAACTGAACACAAATTTTGCTTGTTTACGCACACATAGTGGTTATGTAGCCTCCCTGCACTGTGTCGACCGACTGTATGTGCGAGCAATAAGTGACTGACGGGCTACAAAACAAGTCCATTCGTTTACCCTCTCTTAAACTAAATCGAAAAATCTACCTCTATATGTACATATTAGATGTAAGCTTTAGTTTTAGTTTTTCCTATCCTACACCAGCCTTTAGTTAGAGAAATATTCGTTTTTACGTGCATATGTATCTATACAAAATTCGATATACGTATGTATGTATATATATTATTTATTCTATTGAATCAAGACGATGTGTATAGGTAGGGTAGTACAGGTAAAAGGTACACATAGGCATTAGCCAAACACATTCACACAGTCAGTCCCTATTCACTCATGCAATAGTGTTAGTGGTCTAAGTTGTCTAGCTCTACCCTATCTATTATCTATTTAAGACATGTAGCTAAGCTTTGGCTATGTATGTATAAAAGTAGAATGCATATCTAACGAGTCTATACAGTTACACATAGGCATTTACATTACAATGCTTGCTTTTGTATTATTCTACTACTCCCCTATATTATAGATTGCATATTCAGGTTGAACGTGTTTCTGTCTACTACTCGTCTACTCAACTCAATAATAAATGTAAGGCTTCTCATTTCGATGCATATATTCCCCTCGCGTCGTTACATCTAAAACTATGCTTTATTATGCATTTCTTTTGCTACTTTATAATATTTATTATTCTGAACACTTTCATACATCTTTTTGTCTTATAGCACTCCATGTAGCTCGGTAGCTTCGCTCTAGGGACATTCTCAACCAAATCTTTGTCTGTATCTATTCAATTCGTATATAACATTTATTTTCTTTGATTCCTTAGTGCTCCTCGGCCTGATTTCATTCCTTTTAGATTCTCCTCCAACGACATAAGAGTTCACATTTCCAATGGCGTCTCTTTTGTCAACGTCTCCTAACGCGTATTGACTTTTGCATAATTACTAGGATTACACGTACCAGAGGGATTAAATCTATAATAGTATGTTATAACAACCAAGTGTATTCATGCAGAACAAATTAAGCCTGTTTTCCTTATGATCAATGCTAATGACATTGTTTGCATATAACATATACCAGTAGCTAAGTGGGAGTATTATATGCGTAATAATGTTTTCTCTCTCCTTGCTAATTGCATGAAATGGTAATTTCGCCAAATGCATTTTAAGTGATACCTATCCATGTAAAAACACAAAAATGGTATAAATCACTCTTACTATATGAAGCATAAAAACATCTACACACAATTATAAATTGCAGAAGATAATAATACCAATTAGGTACTCATATCTAATCTCTACATCACTTATATAACATGTCGACAGAAAGTGACCGGTATCTACATAGCTGCACGTTGCACCATAGCAGAACTCGTAAAGTGTTCACAATTTACAGCCAACTGCAGACACAGACTGAAAACTACCGAAAGTTTTCTCTCTGTTCAATTTATGTATGATTAAAATTGTAGATCGTTGAGTACACTACAGAATAATGAAGTTTTATTTGTGTTATTTAATACTTGCTTTCTAGTGCATACTGTGTGAGACAGCACCGCAAGGCATCTGTGTAGGACACTAAACTAATCTTGTCTATCCTACCGTTGGTTCGTTTATAATTATCTTTGAATCGCAACACTTTTACTCGGCTCACTTTATGGCAGGTTAGATTATTGAATATTATAAAGAGATCAGTTTTATTGAACACAGTTGATTATGCTATTGTGTATAGATAGCAAAATAATACACGCGTACTATGAATGCATATGAAATTGCATTTTACACGAAAATTGTGTTTGTGCATTACTTATGATTATTATGACCACTAACTACAGCCGAAAGTAACAATGGATTGTAATAATTAGGTATCACCATTGCATTTATTACCTTTACCCACATTATATTATTCTAAAATTCTACTGCATGCGCTAGTACTTTTTTATTAGTCATCTACAATATAGTTTTATTGTAGTTTCAATGTATACACACTAATCACTGCTGATAAGTATAATACTAGATAACAAACTGTTGTGTTACTGTTTACATTATATTTTATAGACTACATCATGAATCACAATCAAAAAGTATCTACATATGAAATATGAACATTCAACAACACTATCTACAACTACAGTATGATTATTATCACTTGCACTTACATTATAGTTCAGATATAATCAGGTCTATATTATATTTAGCTTTATTTCACTGATCTCACTCGAGCTCTTGACTGTAATAGAGATTACGTAGTGCGGTATTCTGTATAGTCTCCGCTTTATCTTTTGGCATGACAGACGTACAGAAACCATTCATTAATTGCTACTTGAATAACAGTGATAGAATAACGCGCAATCAACGTACGTGTGAATGGAGGACTAAACATTAATCTTCATTCAGTATTCTCCTTGAACACCTAACTATCTCTAACTAGACATTGTAAAACTTCTAAAACTCCATGTAGCACCATCAACCAAGCATCAATACTTGGCATGACATTAGCATACCTTTTCATTCAATTGCATATTCATGGAAACTTATATTGTGATTACCAATACAAAGTCACTTTTATTTTCAGATTAGTCAAGGTACGTGTCTAATCTTTATAATATGACTTGGTGATTTAAAAAATACAAGAAAATGTGCTCATATTATCTGTATTTATTACCCACTAGGTATACATTACACAGTCCATAGAGAGACAGATAAGCGCTTACATAGACCATACATAATATTTTGATGTACCACTAATTTATACGTACCTTATCCAAACACATGCCTAACAAAAGGATTAATATCAGAACGTATACCTCCTGGTGTTTATCTTGATGCACTTGTATGCATTATTATACCAAGGCATAACTTACAACATGATGGCTCACTGATTTTGTTTCTACTAACATGTAGAATTTCGATAAGGAAGTTTGAGAATACTCCAGCCTCTAATAGCATTTTAGAATTTATATACAGTAGTTAGATAAGTTTTGTTAATAGTACAAAATCTACGAGTTATAACTATATAAGATTAGACACCTAATTGTAGGTCCATTGTTAATTTTTAATGCATTCTTGTATCTTCCTATTTTATACAAGCACCCAAATTAATTGGTGAAACTAGCAATCTGTTTGAACTCGTGTTTTTGCCACGAAGTTTTTCGTCCATATGTACAACATACTGCATGAATGCGTCATGCTAAAGTTGTATGCAACATACAGTAGGTAGGTGGGTAAGCGTAACCTTAAATACACCTAGAAATAATCACTGCAGAAATTTTGGAAGATAGATCTTGCATGTGGCTAACAATAAGATCGATGCAGATACCTAAGTTACAAGGACAAAAGGGTCGACACGGTATATTGCATATAGTCTAATGCATTATCAATATCCCTATAGTATATATACACGATGGGTCTTCGAGACACAATCAGAAATTTACGTAATAATATATCTACATTTTATTTATCTAGTGCCTATCTGCTTTTGTAGTTTTGCATTCATCGTTTGTCATGCTCTCTACTCTAACTTGCATATAGGTAGATGTGATAGTGTTTTATGTATGTAATAACCATAGAATAATGGACCATGAGAACCACAACATGACAAAAGATCTAAATTAAGCACAATATATTCTTTGGCAGCATGAGCAATATATCTCTATACATTTATGACGATCCTCTATATAGTAAGATTGATACTGTCATGCTCATGCAACGCATCTATAATGCCCTGTCTGCAATTTATTCCAAGGTTATGTGGTAACCAAAAACTACTCTTGCTTGAGTATGAATGATTAGTATTAGTTACAAATATCATAGACGCTTTGACAGTTTATTCCTGTGGGATTATATACTTATCATGAATTCTGTGTGCATGCAATAGGAACCAAAGAGCAGAATTTAATTCCCTTTTAGTCATTGGAATAACAATTTCTATGAGATATGAATATAAATATGAGAGGATATGCTATAACAGTCATTTCCATTGCTAATTTTTATATGATATTTATTTAAGTATCGCCATTACTTGCGTGGCTTGGCAAACAATGCGCTTCCCCAATGTGCGTATTCCAGGGAAAAAGAATGCTTTGGTAAATAAATCTAACAAGTTCCACTTCCTAAATTTCCACATTAGTGTGAACAATCATTTGCATGTCTTTAGGCAGACTATTTGAAGAAACTACTACGACATGTTGTAAAAATAAAAGCCTTTAGAACACAATAAAGTATCTAAGTACGTTTGCAAATTGTTTATCTACAGATTTAACCTTCCATAGTCGCCAAGTGTAGGAAAGTCCATATTGAGCTGACTACATACCAGAATTACGAGTGAAACCTTGACTAAAGGATATTTGGTAAGAGGGAACGCAGCGCGGAATGAATAAAGAATGCAAATATTCCGTTTAGTAGTATAAGTGTGCATCAGAAACGAGCGTTCTTTAGTATTAAGACAAAAATGGCTTTCATTCAACAGCAAACGGAATAATAACGAACACTTACACGTACATAGTTGGGTTGTGGGTATTTACAACGTGTAACAGCACAATTGAACCATCTAAATAAATAGCAATTGCACAGAGCATACCATTGAGCTGGCTAAATATAAAGGAAATAAAACACGAGAATTTTGAGAATTTCTGCACGGATGTGTTTAAGTATATACAAGTGGTTGACTAACAGTCCAAATTGCAGTTTGGCTCTTAGGTCAACCGAATAAGCAGGCAATATGAAATATCAAACTATACTAACTCACCGTTGGCTAACTGCAATAAAAGGCATTCTTTCTTCCGTATCTATCGTTTTCTTTGATGGCCTACAATTCTAATTCACAAGGATTACCTTCTGTTACATGATACGGAGTAGAAATTTTCAATCACATGTCTACATACCACTCATGTACCTATATGTTATAGTTAAATCTACTCAGGCTACTATTGACTATCACTTTGTGGTTCTCTCAGGTCAATAAAACCCAACCTTTCAAAATCTAATGTAATCGCATGCAAAGAGTGAAAACGTATCTCTAATGGAAATGCAAAAAGGTAAGATTACTCATTTACGTTTTCTATTTTACTGCAATCAAAACTCGGAAGTCCAATCAAGTAATTAATGATACAGTAAACCAGAGCAGATGAGAGAAAGGATGATTTGAGGTATAACTGTTCTTTTACATGTCTGATCTAAATCAAAAGGAGTATGGAAAACTCTAATTGCATTCGTATTGGCAATATCAAACTACATAACTGTAAGGTAGAGATTTTGACACCAACAAATTGTTACTGTTCTGCCATTTCGTGTAGGTTTATTTGCTTCAAGGCTTGATGCTTCAAAGTTGTCAAATTGAAACCACAAAATGCGCATACACACACAGTAATATGGGAAGCCAGAAATCAAAACAAGCAACCTTGCAAAATAGTTGTAAGTCGTGGAGTGACCATTTAGCTGCTGTAGCTTTTGCTTCTAGGCATATCACACATTGACTTTATAATGCATCATTATGGTAATTAGGTATAAGCATGTACATACCTTCTATAGACATATGCATACATGCGTGTAGACAGTGTTTGAGTGTACTACTTATTTAAATAAAGTTTAAACTTCCCCGTAGACATGCCTACACAGAAACACGTACCTACTAATTGTAGACATCATTATATGGCGAACGAATGTACAATTACTCCTTATGCATTTTGTAGATTATGTGTTAGTGTGTTTTGTTACCTTTAAATTGATTCCTCACGCAAAACTTGTTTTGTTCAATCGCACCTTTACTAACCATCAGTACCTACATAACATATGCATACATATGTAATATTATTAGCATTAGTCAGGCTTTATTTCACTTGCTCTATGTATTTACATACGAATAAATACAGAAGAGTGATAACCGATTTAATAAAAATTGAAAGCTAAATTCTTAATTTCTCTAATACAGAATACATTTTAGCAAGCCAACAAATCGTGTTTCTAATGATTGCAATTACAACAAAATCGCTATATGCATTCCATATTGGTATGTAAATCATGCGTGATTCCCAAGCTACGGTTGATTGTATTTAGCATATTATCTATGCATGTCTACCTACTATCAACATTTACAATATAGTGAAATTGAATGTGTGCATATATTATTTAGAGTTGGAAAACTAACATTTAATCTTACTCTGCCTCTGTTATCAAATACAGAATAATGTTATTATTTCTCTTATTGCAGGTAATTACACTACAGTTATAGGCGTGTGTGTGATTGTCTATAATTACTAGCCAGTGCGAAAGTATGTACATGTGTACATTATAAAAAAGGATAAAGTGAAGTGAACTGTAACACTTTATACTTAGCCACTAGCCGATGTTCACCTGTTGTCTAGAAATTGTTGTCTATCAATTAAATGTGCGAATACGCTTTGTATATTGTTATCCTATACGTTTAGAGCTTCAGGCATAACGGATACCTATTGGATTCAGATTCAGCTTTGTTCATAAAAGTTTTATCAATGAAAATGCAACAACTCCAATTCTTTCCTATTGACATAACAGGCTGATTATTATTTATGAAAGCAAAACACAAAACAACGGCATATATTTATATGGAAGACATACAGTTAGTTGGTTGGAATGATATGGCTACTTTACGGCTGTGGCATTATGGTTATTTGTATGCATATGTTCCTTTACTTAATCACTGAATGACAGCTTCAAAGAAAATAAATGTATTCATACCATTATGTTAGCTTTATGTTCCCCAACACAATATAATGTGGTCTTTGTGGTTTACTTTGAAAATGGGTTTCGGGCCTGACAATCTCCCATTAGCAACTTTGAGGTTGCTTTTGTGTGCTCTTACATATAATTGCATAAAGTATTTAAGGTGCTGCACTAATTCGCAACAACTGTCTGGAAAGTAGTTCCTGTGCTGCCTAAGAAGAATTATAACAAAGAAAATAGCATTTCTCTTGTCCGAAATTATTCAGGAGTTAACAAAAGTAAGTTTGATCCTAGGGGGATAAAGATATAACTGTGTATTTAATTTATGGAAATTCTATAAGTCTATAAGACATACCTATGTTTATACCTATCTATGCATCTAATACCTATGTTTATAAAATATAGTAAGTTTGATCCTAGGGGGATAAAGATATAACTGTGTATTTAATTTATGGAAATTCTATAAGTCTATAAGACATACCTATGTTTATACCTATCTATGCATCTAATACATATGTTTATAAAATGTATGTTTCTAATCTGAGGAAACCATTTCCATGTAAATTTAATCCTACTACTCCAGTTTTCTGCCAACATGTTTAATAGTTTTTTCGCGTTTGTCTAATCTTCCTTTGCGTAGTTTGAATTCACAAATGGATAACGAAAACATCGTCTGCGAACTTGATTAGAGTTAATTCGTTCCTAATTAACAAGTACACCAAGAGTTGGCTAGAAATAATAAGTTACTGCAATAACACAATCAATGAGGACGGTAAGAAATGTTGAATTTTGGCTTGTGAGAACTATTGCGAATTAAGTCTTCGTTCTAAAATGAAAAATAGCATGTGAAGCCAACCATTAAAAACTTGGTTTTTGTACCCTAGTGTTTAGAACAAGTAAAGTGATGCGTTGCTGTTAAGATCTGTCAACAGGACGATAGTATTGACTCAGATTCTTGGTTTGATATTGAAAAGAGTTTTGAATTAAGTATCCTAGTGTTTAGAACAAGTAAAGTGATGCGTTGCTGTTAAGATCTGTCAACAGGACGATAGTATTGACTCAGATTCTTGGTTTGATATTGAAAAGAGTTTTGAATTAACGCCAGACTGCTGCATCATTTACGTAAACGTAGTAGATCCCAAAAGTGTTATGCTACATAGACTGAGAGCCTCAAGGAATGCATCTGCCAACGTAAACTTATTTATGAACCACTACTGTGTTTAACTAGTGTGGTTTGGATTAATTTGACATATTTAGTTTGGCTATGTCTTACAATGAGTCTGTCTGATGGTAGATCGCATTTTGCTTTTTTATTTTAAAGATGTTTTCAGATTGTATATTTCATTATTGTGTTGTCAGTATAACAGTGTGGCACTGACTTTAGTAGTTTTCTAGGTTAAAACATCTGGATTGAAAATAAATAATAGAGATGAGTTGTTGGAGAAGACTCAGCAAGTCTCTTCACAATTAATGAGAGGAGAATAACGACAAAAGATGGAAGAGATTGTGAGGAGGAGAGAATTAAACCAAGATTTCAAGTACAAGGCTGTTGTTTTCTATTATGTTGTTGTTGGACGCGAGTGTCTCTATTTGTATTTGCAATGTAGATCACTACATCAAATGACATTATGTAGTCTGTTCTGCATATTTTCTGCTCACCAGTCTCACACTGCGTTTCAGTGTGTTACCACGCTCACACAATTGTCTGCTACAATGTACATGCTACATTTTGAACTGCGTTAAGGTAGATATTTATAAGCAGTTCGAATACATAAGCAAGATTTGCATGAGATTAGATGAGAAGTGAGATGTTTTAAGATTAGCAGCATGGATGAATGGATCGAGATCTAAGGTTAGATTTACTATGCGCAAATTTAAATAAAATCTCCCCATGACTTTCGTAGGCAGAGCAAGATTAGTTTGCACTTAGTTCAGAAAAATCCATTATGAATGACTTTTGGTCCTCTGTGAAAGCCGAACTGGAAGAACTTTTGCTATTTGCTACTAGGTACATTATGTGTGGTGAATCTAGTGAACTGTGAGTAGCTCTCTCCTTACATAATGGGCTAAGTCGTGCGGCTGGAGCTTATGCTTTGCTCTAGACTTAAATTTCTCGGATTGACTGGGCAAGGTCCCAGATGCAAAAACTAAAGACTTGCTCTTTCCCGGTTCTAAATTTGGAATTTTTCTCAGACACCGTGGTAAAAATACTGATAGAACTACAAACATTAAGTCTTATGTATTATGTACTTGTATATACATTACGACTCCGCATCATGCTACACTCCTATAACCATCTATCTTCTTTTCTACGTTCTTCATGCGTTCAGATATCACTCTCTAACAAACCCATACCTATTCCATCACTACCCACAACCAACCACCTATCTCATATTCCAACTTATTTATCCCTAACCAATATACTATTTCACGATGATTTCATTATTTATGTAGCCTGCCTAATGGTTGATCTTCATTTTGCGGTTTCACCGTTGCCCAACCTGATCAACTGTACCACTTGGTCCTTTTTACTGTTTCCCATCTCCCTCCCTTTCATTTACACATAATGAACGGAAAATACCATCACATAGGAACTTAATCGTCATTTTAGGGCGTTACTATCACAGGTTTCCGCTTACAATCTAATTTCTTAAGATTGTACAATTCTAATAATATCAGCTACTGAACATAGTTCACTTTTACCTACTAAATATTCTGAAGTCGTAATAATATGAACGAATGAATATAAATGTACGGAAGTCCACTTCAGTAAAAGGGATTTAAAAGTCTATGCATTTTCTTGCGGAATGACTTCGCTGCACTTAGTGGGATTTGAATTGAATTCTTTATGAGCTTAGACAATAATAACATTAAGCTAATACAATTGATGTCTAAATTTAAGAACCACCTACTCTGTCTGGAAGATCTATGATAATAACCTTTGTACGTGAAAACGGAAAAGGTAACAAGATATTTTATCAATTGGACCTAAGTGTATATAAATTATAAATGTACACGATAGGTACCCATACAGATTATATAGCCGCACTTACCACTACAGTATTGTTAGACTAAAAGCAATGGTAAGCAAAGCACATAAGTAAACATTGGTCTACTAAATTGAAATGAATTGACACACACAGCACATTTAACTTGATATATAGAGATCAGTAGTAAGTAGTAAATGGAAAAAAGGAATTATCGCAGGATGAGGGGATTGCTTGGTTTGGTATTGGTAGCAACCATTTACCTTGAACTGATTTTCTTCTACCGAATTCCACTAGCAGTAATATTCAGCATCAATGTCAAAGACCCAAGTCATGCACCGATGTAATGAGATTTAATGCGCGACTACATAGAAAACCTCTTTGAGGATGACATAATACATCACTAAATAATGTTGTCGCATCTTCTATCTACGTAGAATGTATCGGCATGGATTTAGCTCTCTACTTCAATTATATAACTATTGCATTTAGCCTTGCAGAAATTGCAGCATACTTTCCAAAGCTTGTGCATCTCGCCATACTTACATCTTCGATAGTGAAACGCAGATAAAACTTGTACGTAGGTAATACTTGATCACAGAAAAGATATTATTGTCATTTACTACTTCTAGTATTTGGCTGCCTTGTCTTGACTTTTTATGTCCACCTACTGCATTCTTTTTTGTTTATCATTATCAGCCAATCTTATCGTATTCTTCGCATCAAACTAGTTTAAAGATATTTTGCGTTCTACAGGCAGTCATGCAATACATGTACCTACCACATTGTTAGCTAAATACACCTAAAATCCCAAAAATCAAGCACGTTCCTGCACTTTATTCAATCATTCTGTCAATTTTTCCGGAACAAGGCTATGTAAAATGCATGTAACATATGCAACATTGACGATGAGTTATTGCATTGAAAACAAATCTTTCCAAATGTATGTGACAAGACATTTTCACTAAAACGAATATCCAATTACAAATTATGACTTCCTAAAATTGTCATTTCTTGGCACACATTTCAATATCTTAAGTATGTATACCAAGCAAAACAAAAAAGGACAGACATTCATATAGAAAGGAGTTCAAAAATTAATATTACTACTCAGTAAAAACACAGTCTATCGGATTAGATGGGATTTGTTACATTTTGTATCTTAATAGTAAATACGGTTATTAACGGGAATTAAAGAGTAAACTTTATTCTGTTTTCGCTTCTTTATTTATACATTATATGACAATGTGATGTACTATAGAAATGTAAGCGACAATACTATGCATTCTTAAGATCTGTCCCTAAATAGCATTTAGATATCCGTTGGAAAACCAGCGAAGATAAGTAGTTAGAGAATGTAAACTTGTATAAGTATAAAATATGGACAACATTCACCACTACAGCCAATAATTCGGTCATCACATCTACATTTACTTGATACACCATATTTACTATAGTGTAGAATTAAAATACATAGGAACCAAATTGTCTAGCCCAAGTCCAAGTCCAAATATCAACCAGTTTAGCATGCTATGAAAAGGGAAGCATAGTAATGACCGTTTATTCTTCTGGAAATGTCTCAATGTTTGCAATATATCCACTATAACAGAATAACAGATAATGAAATAGTAGGGAATTGTGAACCCTCTAATTATTCTTGTGTCTCTTAGGACGTCCATGATAGTGTTACCTTTCCAAAATAGTCTTATAAAATGTTTTGCGAAAAAGAACAACTGTTTGCGGTAACTAGCACGTTAAGACAGAGTTGGAGAATACATTGTAGGGCAAGAAATTAAGTTAGCACAGTGTATTGGATAGTCGTTGGGTGGAGGAAGAAACACCGAAAAACGAAGCTACGGCACGTGGAGAACATAAATTGGAGATGAGGACAGAGAATAGCAAAGAACAACAGTTTACTTTGATCAACGTACATTGGCTTTGCAGTAGGAAGCCAAAGCATACATTGATTGAGTCTTTCGTACGTAGTGTTAGTGTGTGAGAGCCGCTACTGCTTACGATTAGCCATGAGACGAGACCGTGATACACTACACGGAATACAACTTCAGTAGACTTTAAGAATGTAAATGCAATGTTCCTTATGCCGGAAAAATCTTTAATAGAATTCTCCTGGCAAGTAAAATACAACAAGGAGCATTTTGGTTCATCGTTCTTTACTTTCTACCAGTGGTTCTTGAGTCATAGCATATACAGATACCACTTTATATTCACTTATAGCCCTATAACAGTGCAGTGGTAAGTAGTATTTGCCTATATTTATTTGAACACTATTGCAAGTCAGCTTAACGTACATGGATACATTTAATGTACATCTTACAGAACAGGGCAGGGTAAAAAGCCACAAAGCATACGTAATACTAAATGCACTGGTACCGCCACGATGTCAACCGAAGCGAGTGTTACATAGGGAGGGTATACAAACAAACTGAGCTAGTAGTTCCAGCCTCCAACCTACACCTTTAGATTTTATAGAGACTTTCGTGTCTCATCCTCATCTTCAGACTGTTCCGCTCCGAAGTCAAAAAATACTTCATCTGCAAAACACACACATGCTTTTATGCCATTGCAATCCAACTAATCTCTTACTGTGTACACTGCGTTGCGTGTGTATAAAAGAAAAGAAAACTCATCCAACAGATCTTTGGTTCACTTAATACTACAAAATTCGGTATCCTGACTTTGTTAATGGCAGACTGCATAATGGCTGGATACTAATATCAAAATCAGATTGCGTAGCATTAAAAACTAAATACACTACCTACCGTTTTTATTATTCTTCGTGTAGCTGCACTAAAGACTTTAATTCTGACGATATCCAACTCTCTGACTGATCATGAACCTCTCATCACTATGTTGGATAGTCTCTCTGATTCTTTTGCAGAAATTTTGCGTAGGTACGATCTGTCTCAGGTTCCTTTCTGAAGTCTACACTTGAATTTAAACTGCTAACACTCTTCTCTTGTCAAACTTTGTGTGCATTCACTCCGGCTCAGTTTAACTTTGCTTCTGTGCACGCATTGACTTTACAAAGTTATGAGTTTATTGACACCCAAATGTCTCATTTGACAGTGAGTATCTTTCTGCTTTTTACTCAGATTTCTTCTTTTCCTTCGCTTGACAATGAATATAATATGCATGTATGAATGAAACCTAACGGAGGACATTTACTCTCAAGATGAGACAAAATACTTTCCATATTGTGTTCCTTGAGAACAGACTTCATATGATACATAGAGAAATGAACCAGCATTAAAGCTACTTACACCAGTTACTCCGTCCAAAAATAACGGACAGAAAATAAATTGTGTTTACAGTTACTCAAGAATACGGAGAGTTATTTTAGGATTTTACTTGGGTAAACGACTTTTTACAACAGAGATTTTACAGAATACAAAACTTCTCATCTCATCCATCCGCTGAATATGCATTTTGCATTATTTATCAATTACCAACTGACTGACGTGCTTCAACCTGACAGAAAAAAGACTTCGTCTTATTATTCTTTGCTCACAGTTTACTCTGTACTGAATTATGCATAAACTTAATTCAATGACAATGACTGAACAGTTTTCTAGACTGTATACCTATTTTCCTTTTATCTAATTGTAACGTACCTACCTAACCTACCTTTTCTCAATGTACATAATTATCTTTATGTGTCTACAACACACATCACTTCTGTTCTTCACAATCACAATTTAAGAATTTCAACCTCGTTACTACTCTTCTGCGGTGCAAGTGCTACTAAATGCTAAATCAAACGGCAAACTGATTACTAGATTCCCACAGAAATTTTCTCGTCATTAAAACCACAACACTGCGCTAGTTAGTACTTAGCACTAGCACAATCAATTCAACGCTAAATGTGTGAATGTACCTACAAGAAAGTGGTTCAACTATTACAAACTTCAAATAAAAAGCTAATTTTTGTTAACCACTAATATAAATTACAAAGCAAAACAATGACATAGTGAAACTTTTTTGATTCATATGTCATAGCTCAGTTTTCTGTACCAGAGGGATTAACGAAAACTTGCTCTAATGTTAATTCTCTGTAAAATACAAAATAACAACCTTAATTTTTGCTTTTGTTGTTTTATTGTTTTACAATATATCTTTAGTCTGACACAACCTAATACATTTCAACCGTTGCAACAACAGAAACCATTTGTAGTCTTTGTGGGGTTAATAATTGCTACTCGGAAATTTTCAACCGACACATCTGCGACAGTCCGTAGACCAACCATATCTGTAGAACTATTGGTTTGAAAGAAAATATTATTGTATTTTTAAAATGGAAACGACAATTTACGGCACTGCCAATCACTGCAGACAATAAATACGAGACGACAGTTAAGCATTTCGACGTGCTGTCATTTATGACGTTTTAGATAGCTGTATTTTTCCACAGATACTGCTAGTAAGTCAATCTCTACCGCTTTTGACTGATTACTTGTTTGCTATAGAAAAGTATAGCTACAAAGTGTATTTACATAAGCCAAAGACATGAATATAGTTACTTTGACTGTGTATGTATGTACCTATAGGTAAGTAACTTATTATAATACTTCTATTAGTTCAAATACGTATTTAAAATGAACTACCTATCTGTCAGAGAGTATTAATAGGTGAAAATGAGTTCGCGTACTACCCACCTTTTACTATAAATATCACAAAATGTACACTAACCTCTCAAATACATGAGACTGATTTGAAGACTTAAGGGCAAAGTATTTTCCTAAGTTCATATACAAAATTGTACAAAACAATATTTTGGAAGTAGACACATTAAATATTTATTGCATTAATGACAGTTGCAGATTTAGCACAAAGAAATCTGCACTAGTGTGGTAAGCGGTAACCAATCCAAAGAGGGGAGGAAGACATGTGCATATCATATATAGGAAAGGCAATACAGCTTTAAACCTATAATGTCTCACCATCATGTTAAAAGAGCAATAGAGAAGTCCAATGTAAAATGCAATGACATGGCATGATTTGTTCATGTTCCATTTCCAAACAATATTTTGGAAGTAGACACATTAAATATTTATTGCATTAATGACAGTTGCAGATTTAGCACAAAGAAATCTGCACTAGTGTGGTAAGCGGTAACCACTCCAAAGAGGGGAGGAAGACATGTGCATATCATAATATAGAAAAGGGAATACAGCTTTAAACTTATAATGTCTCACCATCATGTTAAAAGAGCAATAGAGAAGTCCAATGTAAAATGCAATGACATGGCATGATTTGTTCATGTTCCATTTCCTTTTGCAAAAGAAGCTCTTTGACTGAACATAAGGTCTGCAAACTTACAAGTTTTTCATAGCTTAAACAGTGAATGCACTACAGTTTGTGTTGTTAATACCAAAAGTGCATCTTACTCACTTATATAAAGTTCTTTAAAAGAGCTAAGACGATTGTCGATCTCATTCGAAGACAATATCATCAAAAACATAGGAAATATCATGGAATTTGACGAAAACATTCTTGGTTTTGAGGAATATTTTTTGGTAAATCAATTTGCGGTCGCTTGCAGCGTGTGAACAAAGAGAGTATATTTCTAGCTTCGATTAATATAGGATATTTCAACATTTTCAACCATGGAAGATGCTTAGATGTTTCGTAAACTATTTCAACTGTGAATTTGCTTTGAAGCGATTGTATGTCCTCTGTCTGCATATAATCGCCCTGTGCACAATTAGTTATGTGGTAATGTGCACATTAGACA
>JABASH010000396.1:0-41956 GCA_019776445.1 Tomocerus maximus
CTCGTAGAATTTGTGGTTCATAAATACAATTATGAGGAGCACTTTTCACCCACGGGTAACCTGCGAGGATCCAAGCATTTTAGGCGGCTAATTCAAAGTGTGACTTATAATTTCTTATAAAAAATAATAGAAAGGTCTTTGTGTCGGTAGTGGTATATCCATTCTTGTACTACCTTTATCAGGACCGGTCAAAGGATTGGAAGCATCATTACGATTATTTCTTTTATTTTGTTGGGCCAAATTCATGACTCCATTTTTCTGTGAAGTGTTTTGGGTGGGTCTTCGGGCATTGGCATATTTATTGACCGATGGTCGCTGCTGCTTTTTAGAACTTTTGCTATTTTTGTTGGGCGAATAGTCACTACTTCTTCCGAAAAGAGACGAAATTTTGATTGAAGTAGAGCTGTCAGTTGTTGCGGATGGTGCTTGGACTCTGTTGTAATAGTCGTAATAGTCAGCTCCTTTGCTCCAGCCGTAACTTCCTCCGCCGTAATACGGATACATCCTCTGCAAATTATAATCATTAAAATATCAAAATTTCCTGAGGAAATCCCGCACTGGATTATGTGTTTTTAATGATGTATTAAATGCAATGATTGCGGAATTTAATGTAGTATAGATAGTAAATGTACATAATAAAATAGATATTTTTATTTTCCATACCTGCATTATGTCCATCAGAAACATAGCAAAAGTAATAAATGCCATCGGGACCATTGCGCTCTCCATCCATCCGGGTTTTATAGTAGCTGTTTGAAATTGTCTTCCAGAAAATAATTTCTCTCGTTCTGTCTCTGCAATTTACCAAAGTTAATGCATCTATACATTATAAGATCCATCACAGATTAATTTTTCATTTCTCCGCACTAAATAACACAATTAAACTCACCGACAAAAGTGGACAAATCATTTTTGATTTTCACTGCATAACTTTGAATCATTTTCGAATCTTGCAAGTAGTTTAGAGCGGATTCCAAAAATCCCTTTCTATGATTACTCTTGTTATTGATCATCTTCGGGATGTTATTAGTATTTTTCGAGTTCTGACGATTTCCTGTGTAGTTACTAGTGTTATTGTGATCTTCTATTCCACTCAAAACTGACGATGGTATTTGAGAAACTGTGGAATTTTCTTGGTGGGGTTTATTGCTCCATTTCTCCGAGTACAAAGCTTTTTTTATAGTATTACATTCTCTGTACTGTAAACATTGCATTAGCAATGCAGAAACCAGAAGGGCTCTATGAAAAGATTTGGAAAAATATCCAAAATTCCAAGTAACCAAAAACATTATAGAAACTTAATATTTTTTCATAAACGTAAAAAATAAAAGATTTGAAACATTATTCTGTACAGAGAGATTAAGTTCTACTAGTCTTGATTTTCTGTTCATGTCATCTATATATAGAGTTGGGAAAAGTTCTAGGCTACATTGAATTGCTAAAAAGGTCAATTATGAAGAACTGTGTCAAAGGATGGCAGATTCTCATCAATACAAGAAAATTTGAGAATCCAATTTCACTTAAGAATAATTTTCTGTGACATACATGCAATGCTGACTTTGCTGACCGTATATAGAGAATAAACCTGCATTTTTAAAGTATAGCATCACAAAATATCAACATAATCATAACCTCCTTTGAAGAATGGTAGAAATAATGCCAGTTATCTGTATTCTGTACTGGGAGAAATGTGTGATGATAAGGGATGGAGGTTACAAAATAAACACAGCAGGAAAATATTGCGTGCAAGTTAAATATCCATTTTGGCTATTATGGCATTGTAAACTATCCATGCTATATTTTCTTGCAAATTCTTAAAACAAGGATTTTCTGACAATTCAGTTCAAAGTGAACTTTCAGAGTGTTCAAAATTCAATTTTGATTGAACTACAAAAAAACAAATATTTATTTTTACACCATTCGGTCACATCTGTACTTTTAATGTCTGTAATTTTAATTTTCCCAGTGCCCATATTGAATTTTTACCATTACTATATTTTACCTTTTCTATTCATGGTATATGGTTTGGTTCAAGTTGGCAAAAGTGACAATTTATTTTTAGCCATCCTCTGTTCCGCGATGATAATTTTACTTTACATAAATGCACGTTTACGTTACATCTCACTCTTGCTGTTGTCATCTTCAATTCCTCAACCATACGATGTACGCACTATTATAAACATTGGCATTGTAACACATAACCAATCAAAAGCCCACTTAGTTTAATCAGATCACTTGTTTGTCACTCAAATTCTCATTCTTGCACATTGCACATGTAATCTGCATAATCATGTTTATTTTTTAATGCTATCATAAAGGTGATGAATTGACCAACTTCTTGCCAAAACCTCCACCGTGAAAATTTGATGGGACTTGAATGAGTAATTTTAATTAAAGGGTAAAGTTAAACAAGCCCCTAGAATATTAGATCGTTATCTTTTATCCCACACGCTAGATCATATCATACCAGGCAGCAGGCAGAGGTACAGATATAGGCATGGTAAGCATAGATACATTGATGCATCCTACTGTTAAGATAAAAATGTTAAGATCATACCTATTGGACTTTACTAACTATTTAATTACAGACCTTATGCATGGATGCGCTTGTTATCTAGCCCTAGCTATAATGTCCTCTACTGTACCTACAGTCACCAATTACCCGACGCAGTATTTCTCTAGAATTTGGATGTAATATAAAATAGTATACTACTTACTGCAAAAAGATGAGCACTACAATTTTATTCACCTATTTAACATGAAATTGCATAATATTGCGTTTATCAATATGGTTATGGCGTGACGAACTGTGCGGCATAAGACATAATGTGTCAACTTACTTGAATTAATTGCTTGGGAAGTATCTTTTTATATTTCAATATAATAATTCAGTATATTATATGGAGCTGTCTTACGAATTCATAATAAATACGTACTTATAGTATTTATATTCTATCAACAGATAAGTACAATAGCTTATGAGTTAGATGATCTTCAGGGTATAACCATGTATTTGTAGCTATTGTCTAAAAAGAAGTTACTCGAGATCTACCAAAGTGTAGTAGTTAAAGTGAGGAATTTCAGATAAACATTTGGCTTATTGACACATTTTTTAAACCTCTTTAATATACATTGCTTATAATTAACCTTATAATGCTGGCATGAATATTTCTTTAGTACACCGAGCATTATAGACATGCCGACGACATGCCCGGTAATCTTACTATTTATTTTATACAATACACGACAAGTACCTTAGCACATTGCATGCCCATATCCGTGTCATTTTAACTTTATCTGAACAATAGTGATCTAGGATTTTAACAGAAATTATATAGCCATCAAATTATTAAACTAATTTTTTAGCAATATTTCATAGACTTCAGTTTTAGTTGGTGGCCTGATTGACTAAAGGCTTCCGTTGTCCAAATTAAACCTTTGTGTCAGAAAAAAAACCAATGGAAAAGTCAATAATGTTTAGTAAGAGTATAAATTTTACGACCTTAATACTAACGAGTGATTCAATGATTTAGTTATAAAAGTATCAGTAGGTACTCGTTATACATAGATCTATTTATGTATAAATTATTTAGTTTTGTTAATTTTGTTCCTGTACTAATTATATCTTTAATACAGATCTAGGGTTTTCTATCGATGAAACAATCGAAGAAATGACCGTTGTGGTATCCGTATCCCGCAAGGTTGGTGATATACAAACTCCTTTTCCGACGACGCCCAAGGACAGCCACTGGTCTGTTAACAGCTACAGCACCTCCCACTCTCAACCGAGACAACAATTGCTGGAAATAAAAATAAGTAATATTGATACAGTCTATGTCTATAGGATAGTATTTAGATTTTTTAGATGTGAGTGTATATTGTTTTTGGGCCAAACCTGAATCAAGTCAATTAAAAACACAGCAAATGTCAGGAATGCCAAAGAGAGTAAAGCTCCCTCCAATGATGGGAATCCAATTCCATCCCGGCTAGTGGACCAGAGCTTGACTTCTCTTATCTAAATTATGTAGTCAAAATTTGTTAAATCCTGTTACTACTGAATCATTTATTTCTCACTTCTCACCATAATAGTTAAGAAGTTTTCTTTTGAGATGCTCCAGACGCTTTTCTACAAACTCCACTGAAACGCAGGAAAAACTCTTGCACCTGTGTCCTTGATTCGGTTTTTTAATGACTCCTCCAAAATAATTTTGTCCATTCGGTTTTCCATTGCTTGCAGCAGATACCGTAAAATTTTCACTACGATTTCCATTCTTGATTCGTTTTACAGCTCGAGTATTTTTAACAGATCCGACAAATAAACAGGATTGTAATAAAACCGACAGGACGAGACAAAAAATTAGCTTAGTTCCAACTATTGAATTCATTGCAAACTGAATTGGTCTAAATAATTCAACAGACAGGGTACAAAGATCAAAGTGAATGCAACTATCCGACTGCCTTTCAAATTAGGAAAATTCATAATAGTGGTCAGTAGGAACAAAGCCTTCTCCACGTCCATGTGCATCTCTTACATAATTCCAAACACGCATTTCACGCATGCTTTCATATTTTAATGATTACCTTTACTGAGTCACATACATTTTAGTTTGGATATCGGTAGTTTTTAGACGACCATGATAAACATGGGAATTTGTAAGCAGACTGAATTAACCGATGCACAATGTTAACTTAGTACTATAAAGCAACCCGCAGAACACGAAGATTTTATCATTATATGTGACGGTAATGGTAATGTAAATTGCAAAGCTAGTATGTAGCATCATACCATTTATTTTATACCTTAGTGTACCGTACCCTGGTACCTAAATGAGATTCTTAAAAAAGGTAAAACGTTCACTTAAGAAGTATTAATTAAATTACTACTGTTTATTACGGCATTTTTGAACTTGATATCGCTTTGACATAGCAGTCTGTAACTTAAAAACAGTTATAAAAATTACTAAATGTTTACTTTTTTACAGATTTTGTTTCTTGGTTGAGCATGAGTTTATTGACATGTTGCTCAGCTTTACCTATTGCCTGACTTATTTTTTCGCTAAATTGCGGAATACGCGTTCGTTTCAAATTAACAACGAGCCTTGAGTCTTGTCCTTTGGGAGGAGAAGCCGTTCCTTGTCCCAACTCTGCCAACACGGAATTCATCCATTCTTCAGCTGACAAATTTAAAGACAGTTCCTGTAAGAATAATACAACATTGGAATAATGTTCACAAAATAAATACTTTGTTTTCAATCTAAAAATAATATAAAATTAATAAATAAAATCTTAATATCAGGGACCCAAAAATTTCTACTTACTTTAGGAATAGTGCACCGACCCTGAACGAAGCCCCCCGAAGAGGAAACAAGAATCAACGAGGGTCTATTCAACGCAGCACTAGAGATCTTTTTCAGAGAAGAAAATTCCGCATCACTTTTGAAGCATTTTATTACAATTGGATCGCTACATTCTGCTACTTCTTTGGCCATAGATATCAAATCTTGACTGACTTCGGCTTTTGAAAGTAACTTCGTTCCTTCACGCACGGTGTCATGAGCTTGTGTGTTAACTTCGTATGGCAATAATATAGAAGGGTTATTTAGACAAACACTTAGTCTATCTATTAAGGACTGAAGTTCTTCTTTTGAATAATCTTTTCCATTTCTAGCCTTTTGAAAATATTCTTTTACTTCTTTGATACACTCTAGAACTTCATAGCCATGTCTCGTCACCACTTCGGCTAGTAGGCCAGTTCCACAAATGACACTGTATTCTCCTTTCTTCTTAGATTCCTTGTTGACAACCACAAGAGGAACCGAAATGTTGTCAAGACTTTGTTGACACTCAATAATGTCTTTGGGCGTGAATTCTCCTCGTAAAATCGTGACTTCCATTTTGATTTTGTCAGTTGAAATGTACTCGTCTTTGTAACGAACAACTCCATATTTTTCCTTTAGCCATTTTTTGAAAAAGTAAGTCGCTTGAGCACTAGTCTCAAGACCAAACATCCTTTCTGTGTCAATACTTAGCTTCTCTACTTTTGTATTTGCAGTAGCTGGAAATCCGGATGCATTCTATAGAATTTCAAAAATATAAAAACATAAGTTAATATGTGACACAATTACATTACCTATGAAAATTAGAACTGTAAAAATATGCTGTTTACTTTTACACGATGTAAAATCCATCCGGAAGGAAGTTGATTTACGTCAGTGACTTGTAGCTCACAACCATTTGGTAAGATAATAGTGCCAATATCTGACTGAATTATTTGGCGACCAGGACCAAAGGATGTTTTTGTTAAAATAATATTGTAAAGCTTATCACTGTTTGACGGAATTTCATTTACATTGCTTCCATTTTCGCTAAATATCCATTCAATAAAGACTGTTGAAGTATTTGCTACATTAAGTACATTTTCACGGATTCCTCCTTTTTCCTTTGGGTTTTCAGCAGCTAAAAAAGACTCCACTTCACGAACAAGTTTTCTTTCGTCGTTGTCAATCATTTGCTTGGCAATTTCATCTCTGAAGACGTCCTTGACCCTTTTCATTTCTGATTTTAGACTGTCCCGATCAAATTGTAAATTCAATACATGGCTTAGTTCTTCCACCATATCTTCGGTAATACCGTGAGAATCGTACCTATACCAATTAAAAAATAGCATTGAAATTAGAAAACCTTCAAGATTGACAATTTATGTTTGTAGCTAAATATCCTTACCATTTAAAGGCCATTTTTCCATCAATTACTTTAAGTGACTTAATTTGCTTAAGATCGTCAACAGATATCCTTGAAAGGTTTGGAAAATCAGTAACTAATAACATGGGCAACTCCTTGTGGCTATCTTTGTGCTGGGAAAAGTCCTTGTATCGTTCAGTTTCTACTTTCAGAATTTGGAGAGTTTCCTTGGTCATTTCGCTTATTTCAGGGAAAGGGTGGGACAAAGTCGATGCAACGCAAGACGAAATTTCTCCGAGAAAATTGGACAGTTCTTCTGATTTACAATTTGGTAAAAAGTGCTTTTCCGTGACAGCAACTGATCTTTGAATCAGCTTTCGAATTTTGGGACTAAATCCAAATAATTAAAATATTGAGTCAAACAGTCACCGGTCCAATTAGCAATAAATTATAAATATATGATTTATTACTTTGACTGAGGCAAGATTCCATCTGATAGAGCAATCGTTGTAGCTCTCAAATGGTCAGCAAAAACCCTGTATGCGTAATCAACTTCAGAATCCGGAGAAAATTTTCCGTTATATTTTGGGCACTTTGTTAGCTAAAAACAAATAAATATGTAAGTACATATAAAATATTATCAGTTAAGTAATGTCAGCTAATATTAGTTTAATTTCATTTTCTTTAGTAAGAGGGCTAACATTTTGTATTCTCTGAAAAATAGGAGTGAACAAATCTGAGTCATAGTTTGATATGCGATTATTTAAAACCGCAGTAAGTCTCTCCAAACCAGCTCCGGTGTCCACAACGTGCGATAGTGGCAATCTTTCCAATTTGTTCTCCGCAGTTCTGTTAAAATTATCTTGCCATTTATCACAAAAGGATTCCGGTGTGTTAATGGGATTACGATTTACGATTACAATGTGATAATTGATATAAACCTGTTATATTGCATGAAGACTAGATTCCAAATTTCAACGACCAACCCATTGTCTTTATTAATTTGCGTTGGATCTAAAATTCCATCACGATGATCATAATGAATTTCCGTGGATGGTCCACAAGGTCCCAAAGGTCCCATTGCCCAAAAGTTTTCTTTACCAAAAGGTAAAATTCTCTCAACAGGAACACTGTGATTGATAATCGAAGGATAATTTCATGTGTCGATAGTTTATATTCACAGAGTACGATAAAATGGATAATATTTATAGAATATAGTTCTTACCCTATAGATCTCCAAATTTCCAATGTTTCAGTGTCAGTTGGGCAATATTCGTCTCCGCTGAAATAAGTAACATACAATCTACCTGGATCGAGTTTGTATATATTTGTAAGGAGATCCCAGGCCATTTCACATGCTTCTTCCTATCCACAAAGAAATGACAATTTATAAATTAACAAGCAAAACAACCATTTATAGTCTCATCTATATCTAAAATATTGTACTTAGAATGATCTATAGGCATGTTATGTGTTTTATGCATTCACCTTAAAATAATTTGAAAAAGACCAGTTTCCAAGCATTTCAAAGAAGGTGTGGTGATAAGTATCCATTCCAACAAGATCCAAGTCATTAATTCGGAGACATTTTTGCGTATTAGCTACACGCGGATGGATGGGTCTTCCATATCCCAAAATCACATCTTTGAACTACAACCAAACCAACACAAAAAGAGAATATTTTATTAATCTTCAATCTCTTTATACAAATTGACATCAAAAGGAATTACAAATCATATATTGCAGAAGATTATTGCAAATTGCAACTGTACCCACCTGATTCATACCAGCATTAACAAAAGCCAGAGATGGATCATTTTTCGGAACAACTGATGAAGAAGGAACGAAAACGTGGGGGTGTGAAGAATGACGGAGAAAATACTGAATAAAAGTATCTCTCACACGAGCAGATGGCCAATTCATTTTGAGACTTAACAATAATGCGAATAATATTGTGTGTATTTCTAGTAGGTACTTATTTATCGTAGATAAAGTCGTAAATTCTTAAAACGGATGTGATTCATATGAGTTTATGAGTTAAATTCTAAAAAGTATTACATAGATCACTATCACTGTATATCTCGCAGCAATATTACAAAATTACTTCATTCTTTTCAAAAAGTAAGCTAAACATTTTGATCAATCTTAACTAATATCATTTAATATTAATTCTTTAATAGCTTTTTCGGAAGAAATGGGACAAAAATTCGACAAATCTACGAAATTCATGAACGTGTGCAATATATTACATCTCCTAAACTTCCGATACGAAATTCCCGGTGTGAAATTCTCTTTTTGTGCCATTGTACTGTGCCACTACCTGACAATTATTATACAAGCTAAACCTTAGAGTAGCCAACTTTTTGACTACATTTTTTAGAACTTTTGCCAGATGCCCAATGTAGAGTAGCGTAGCGATTAACAATCTTCCATATCGATGCCAATCTACCAAAAGAATATGCATGACAAATTGGCAATAATTTTACCGCAAATATTTATAGCATCTACTTGGTAGATGATATCAGATGTGACTGACACTGTCACTGACATGTCCATGGCTAAAAAATAGTAAATTACTCAAAGTACTACTAATTACAATACATTAGAGCATAGAACGTCTCCTCCACTCAATCGTAAAAAATATCCATCCAGTCGATTGGAATTCCATAATAGGTTATGTAATGTCATGTAGCCTATGTAGTTATGTTGTTAAGGAATTCGATGCAATTTTTTGAATCAAACAAACAAATACATTTGCATTTAGTATCTGCGTAAATGGTATTAGAGTTATCTTGCGACCCCAAGTTGCGACCCTCTATGGGGATTGTTATGGAATAAATTTTAGTGAAATGAAAGCTAAAAATTATCAGTTGAATATTTTGTAAACCATATTTTTCATTTACAACACTTGCACTTTTGCCTATTTTTACGCAGATATGCGATACTGATGAACATTGAACAGGGGCTATGCAAGATCTCTAGGAAAGTTTGTGTAATCTGTAACACCAACACACGTGGCTCCGTGCTTCAAGTAACAATTCCTTTCCAATTTCTTGTGAAAGTACCTATTATAGGTACCTGGTCAAATAGCAAATAATTTTGCTTAAAATGACCTGTATGTAGACATTAACTAACGAATTAGATCAAGACGTCACAGGCAACAGCAGCTGCATAATTTGATAAAATACTGCTTCATGTAGTAGCTCAAATTATTTAACGAATTTCTGAAAATGATAGCAGTATAGTAGCCATAAACAGTATTTCCTTAAACACTTTAAAAATGTTTAGCTAATGGATAACGTGCATATAAATAACGCCGAAATTGTCTCTTAGAACAAGAATGTTTTGAAGAAAATAAGTAACACATTCATGTGGAAAGATCACATTTAGTATATAGGATCGCACTAGTTATTATGAAATTACAGAAAAATAATATTTAAATCGTGGGCTTGGATCATCTTTTGTTGTTCAGTAAAAGTACACGGTAATTATACGGATTAGTTTCGAGTTGAATGTCAAAAAGCAAAGATACCTATATAATATTACATACACAGATTACATATTATGTAGTATAATTCAAAAGAAAATCGCAGCTACTTAGCCTGGTGGGCACTGAAGTGTAGAGTGAAAGTGAAGATTTAAATGTGAAAATAAACTAAGCACTTTAATATTTGTCTATGCATTTCACATATTTGTACAACATGTTTGTCTCAGAATCAACACTTTTTATGGGGACTAAATTACATGTAGTTAGCTCTGAAGGAGCGACGTGGGAAGCTCACCTGGAAGCGGGTTCAACAGTAGATTCTTTGAAGAGACTGGCTCTTCAAATATTTTATGCATCAGACACTTCCTCCAATCCAGATCAATACAGGGGTATGATTATGCTTGGCTAAACCTTATTATTTCAATGAATTACTTAATAAACACTGACCTACATATATCATTTTTATTTTTGAACAGTGATTTTCCCAGCAGAAAGTCGAACTCTTTTAGAAAGTCATGCAATACACGAAGAACGACTGAAAGATAACGATACACTTCTGCTGGTGCGTAGAAGAAATAACGATCCTCATGAAATTTTGTCTGACGAAGATATAAAGTCGCCCAATCTTGGAGAAATCATCGCAGCGACTAAAAATGTAACTGTCCCACGTACATCTGATTCCCCAACTACTTCTGGGGCTGGAAATCCCGGCGTTCATTTAGCAGAGACTGTCAATGAAACATCTGTAGACGTTAGTTACATGTTATATTTCAAATATTGTTTTAAGTACAATAATACCTATCCATACTGAAGAAACTTAATTTTTATTGCTAGTTTCAACTGGAGTTGCGGAAAATCATTATATCCCTAATTTCGGTGATGTCCACGTTACTGCATGGAAATGCAGACGCGCAGCTTATTTGTCAGGAGGTATAAATAATTTAACTTCCTCAAAAATAGAAGCATATTTCATTAAACATTAAAAATAATAAACAAAACTTTCAACAGATAAAAACACGTTTGAAGCAACGACTTGATGCGATCTCAAAACCCTTAGAAAATCTAGACTTTACTTATCCTCCTGCCCAGGATGTTACTTGTACCCCAATGGGAATAGTTAAGGGTCTCGCCGAGGTGAAACGACGAGAGTTCCGTCCGAATTCAAAGGCTGTTCAAAGTTTAAAAGAGATGGGCTTCGGTGGTGAGCAGATAATAGAGGCTTTGCGAGCTACAAAAAATTCCAAAGACGCTGCTTGTGAGTGGATCCTGGCTGGGAAAACTGCTCCTCCCCAAGATGTCGAAACAGGGCTAGACCAAAATAGTCATTTATTCAATGCCCTCGTCACTAGTCCTACAATTCGCCTCGGTCTCAACAGTCCTAAAACATTATTAGCTTTTCTGGGAATTTTAGAAAGCCCTTCTTCAGCAAATATGTGGCTTACAGATCAGGACACTGCTCCTGTGCTAACTGCAATTTTTAAAATTTATCATGCCGAAAAGCATGCAGCAGCAGACACAATTCGTGTGGTTCAATCCTAATTGACCCTTCAGTTCAGAATCCAGACAGAGTTTAATGCACTTGTTACAAACTATGAGAGATATAATACTACTTATTTACTACACTGTAGATACCACATTTTTAAAAAATTAGACCTTAATCTCAGTAAGTACAATATACGTACATAATTACTAATTGTACTGAAGTATAAATTAACAAAAGCACGTAATAAATGTGTACCTATTGAAAATACACCCATATATGTTTTGGAAAACAGAGACCTTTTATCGTGAACACTTTATGGCGAAAGTATATTCACAAAATATATGAGTGTGAGTAACAATGCATTAAGGGGGAGGGGTGGGGACTTGAATCAATGCATTACCAGAACTTTCGTTTTTTACCGATTACCAACAATTTTTCCGTAAAAATCGGATTTAGTATTACCGATCGAACCTGAAGTCCGAAATTATGATATTGTTTTGTCTCGGAAGGCATAAAATCGAAAATTTGTGGCCAATAGGAGAATACTGCTAATACATTGGTTTTCCTCTTCCCACCTTGCCTCGTAAATAGGGCTTAAAGTACCCTCGCAGTTTTCGTAAAATATTTATCTTTTCTGTAATTACTTTTAAAAAATAAAAATATCGAACACTATAATTACCTACACATTGAAAAGGGAACCAATTGGGTGTACTCTTCTTAGAAATGTACGTATTATATGCAAATTTATCGTTAGTGTTAGTATCCCAGAAAGATAGGGAGGAAGCGTAATTGGGAAATTTCTCAATGGGAAAAGTAGGAAACAAAAAGGCCAACTGGGTGGGGAAAAGAGAAATATCGAGTGGGAAATGAAACATAAACGCTCTATTTCGGTAAATTCTGAGCCGTTTGTTGATCTATTTTGCTCTTGGCCGTTCTTAAACACACTAATGCACCATGCATCCAACTTTATGACTTTTAGCCACTAAATTCATCATTTAATATCGGATTTATAAAGAAAAATAGTTGCAAATATATTAGTAGTCAGAATATAATCCAAGGATTCACTTTTCTGAATATTTACTTTAAATTGATGTGTGATGAACAAAGCGTATAAGCAATTTCAGTTCATTTCCCACCCATTGTTTTCATGTCCCACTATTTCCCAGGTGTCCAACAAAAATGGGAAATCAGGGAAATGAGAATATTCGAAACTATGATCATTTCCCTACCTGCATAGGAATATAGTACTGTGACATAATATTCAGAGACGGTCAAGATTCAGACAAGGCCTTATCTAACTGTTCCTAGCATTTCAATAGGTCAATGTAATATTATGCGACACACTCAAATTTGCTAAAAATCAGTATTGAAAATATATTTATTGAAGAATCGACAAGGTAGATGATCAGTACGCGTGTTACTACTACTTTGACCTGCAATTAAAAATAATGATCAGTTGATCTTTACCTAATTGTATTTGTACATTACATAACACACATTTGCAAAAACGCATTTCGTTAATTTACATGTTAATTATTGCTACTTAAACATAGTTTAACCATGTTGTGAACAATCCAGTGACTTGATTGAATTACTGACTAATGAATAAATCATTTACATAGAAATACTAAATCCATACAGTCCAAATTTATTCCTCGTTGAATTTAGTATCACCTGAACCAAAAAAGTTGATACTGGCATATGAGAATAATAATATTAATGTTCATTATTCACTGATACGCATCACGTTCAGTACTTTATTTTTTTGACAGTGATAAAAATGCACTCTACAGCCTTTCACTACTTTCTTTCAAACTTACCATACACACTTTCTTTTAGTAGGTGTATTATACACAGTGTCAACACCCAACTGGAGAGGACAAAAATAAATCATACGGTCCATGTCGACATGATACTCATTTTTCAGATGTAATGGAAAGTACTTTTGAGTATGAGGAAGTAGTTCTACGTAAATACTATTTGTAGAAGACAACGACCGACAAAGGGGCTGAAATTCTAACTGAACTACATTGTACATACATACTTGATACACCTAATGTTTCGGTAGTCATTTAGGATTAATAAATTATAATTGCGTGCAAAGTAAGGGGGAGCATTGTCTTCTCTAACATGTATTATAAATGTACGCGAACTAAATAGTACATGGACACTGATCATGTTACAAAAACGTCAAAAATGTTTGATTATGTTCCATGTCTCTGTCCAACAACTTCCCACTATGATCTATATGTTAATATCAATATAAATGCATACTGAGCAATAAAGGAAAATTGATGTCTAAAGATTCTTTTAACTTTAAACAATGCAGGATTTATTATCTATTAAAAATAAAAGATGTGTTTAATAACATGAAAAATACTACACTATTTAGTTTACTAGTGGGAACTTATGACGGGAGATGTTGGGGCCTAGGATTAGAATATGATACATATATAGCTACAAATTCTTCGCCTCGGATTATTTTTCTAGATATAAAAACATGTGTTGTTAAAGCAGAGGAATTTTGTCCTTCTCGTGTCAAGCAATGCAATGAAATTGTCGGAATCTGACAGTGGAACAATGAGGCTGGTACGTGTTTGGTCGATGAGTCGATTGGTCCAACTCGTGTGTCCGTCTCTCTTTCTCTGTCCCTAAAAGTTATATAAAGCATATGTTATACTACTTTCTCCCTCCCTTGTCTAGTTTATCTTGCCTTTACAATAATACAAGCTGTGTATGTACATTCATGAATAGAAATTGTGCAAGTATTTTCACTGTTCTATATATAGCATACAAATTAAGTGATACAAATTACCTAAATACTATGGACTGTGATATTATGTGTTTATCTTATAGTTATACACAATACTAGGTAGGTACATACTATACTTCGTTCAACATTTTTACGTAGTCTAAAACATGGATCCAGCAGTGACATACCTAAGATACAACTTTATAATGTATAAGAATTTTTATGATGATGTATTTAATGTCAATATTTCGGTCTTAAACTTCTGTAATACCTCTAGTTTAAAAAATATAATATAATTGCTTGGATAGAATGGTATCGTTGAATTTCTAACCTAAGATTGTTTTTAGAAAGTATTATCGATTAAATCGATGTAAGGAAATAGCCATTAGTGGTGATAGAGAGACTATGATAACTGTGCAAACTGGGGGATCCTGTTTGCGTGCGTGTGCCTAATATTGGAATCAGTTTCGGTTGCACACCTAATGTACATATACTTAGCAAGTGTGTCAAGATAGGAGAGTGCATGAGAATACTTATGCAGACAGGAACAAGAATGATCACCACCAATTCGCAGATAGTTCAAAGAAAACAAGGTAAAAGCTACTTTCTACGTAATTCTCTTGCAACTGAATAGTAAAGGAAAACATTGGAAAGCATTAACAGCCATATTCTCCCACTCTAAATATCATTACATAGTCGATTTTTTACAATTCACATAATTTGTGTCCTTAAAAGGTTTGCAATTCACACCGCTTGTTTTCCCTAGAAAATATAAAATGTTTTGAGTGCATGAAAAATGTACAAACTTTTGCGATAAATATAACACAAATATTATGACTTTGTACATGAAGTAGTAGAACAGTTCAGAATAATGCATGCATTGGATGACAGATAAGGTGCTTTCACCAAAGTCTTCTATTGTCTGCAGCTTAGAATATATCTACGGCCACATACCTCTAGTTCCTTCCTTTCCCCAATCTTAAAGATTGTTTTCAAAATGCAACCCGTTCCATTATGTTGCTAAATATATTGCATACCTATTATAGTGAACCTACTAAATATATCACTATACTAATGTACAAGTGTGTGCTCTCTCCTAATGCATTCCTGCAACAGCCCATTACAGAAAGAGTAGAGAAGAACGTAGCCACGCACTACGGACGACGACGCGACGGTTTCGCTTGGTGTATTGTGAATGGCTGATATTGATATCCATGTCATTCTTCTCCAGCAGACCAAAAGAACTAGTTCGATCGCATTAATATTTTTCTACCAAACTGCTCAACCCCCATTATGGCTCAGAAGAGAATGTAAACATCATAAAACTCTGTTTTCGTCTCTGACTGTCTAGTTAGTAGGTCCTCTAGTGAATCATCCGATTCATATCTGTCACCTGTAATCTATCCAGAAAGCAACTCTCATGGAAAAAGACCCGAAGGTTTTCCAGTGCAGTTAGTGTACGTGAATTGGTGATGCAGTGAAAATCAACCCGTTCTCTTCAGTCTTCCGAAGATACACCACTTTCTGTTCCAAATCATGTCGGTTTTGGAATTACAAAGTAAATTATTTCCGGTCCAGTATAGAGGTTGGCTAATCACTGTGTTCAGTGTTTAAGCACAGTCGTGTTATTAACCAAAATTGCTTGTGTCGCCCACTTTTTATACATGTATTATCAGCAGGAGCATCACTTTGCTACAGTCAGATATTAGATCAGAATTATTGATACCACTATTAAATAATCTTTTCTTTTGAAAATAATTTGTATTTTGACTGTTTTATTTCTCTTATCGCGCAATTCAGTTTAAAGCTAAAAAATTGCTACAAAATGTCAAAACTTATTAAAAAGCGTAGTTTTTGTTTTCAGGCATCAAATTATAGGACTTGAGAACGCTCTATTCTGGATAATTTTATCCTAATTTATGCTTTCATCCAAGGTTTGCGTTAGCCACGTTTGTGTAACTTTACATCAGTTTGGCTTTAGGAAGATAATCTCAACAATGCAGTTTTCATTCCACAAGCATTCAAGTTGAAAAAACATACCTAAATACAGATATCAGACACATTGCTAACCCAAAATTAGCATTAAAAATTGAAGCGACCAAGATTGTAATTCTTTATTATGTGATTTTGAAACCACAGGTGGGAACATCAGTAGTGATAGCCGGTCGAAAAGCGTTTTTTATTCCACAATACATGATTCATCTGCGGAGAAAGGAAACTCAGTTAATAAAGCCAATAAAGAACACAAGGAACATTACAGCACTACATCTCTGCAAAACCCACCAAAATGGCCCATTGAATGTCAGGTAATGTCTCATTTCATGAATGTGAGTCAACACTCAATTTCAAATTCAATTTAGTGGACGAAATGGTGAATGTCTAATGTACATAAAATTGACATAAATGTTAAGGTGAAGTTTTAAGTTAATAGTTAGCAACAACATTTCCTGTTTCATGTTATTTTATTCATGACGTTTGCCTACAATCTTATATACAGTCAGAATAACCCCATTAGAAATAGAATATTTTATTTATGAATTACAAGCGCACTAAACTTCAGAGACATTATAAGTGGGTGCGGGGAAAGTGAATAAGAAATCCTTTAATTATCAATAACATGTTTCATCTACAGATGACAGATAGTGAAGATAAATATATGTATGTGCTTCAATGCCCCAAGCTCTAAATAAGTTACTTCATTTATATTATATTTAAAAAAAAATCATTCTATTTTTGGTTCATTGTTATGCATAATATGGTACGAGTATAATTAGTTACAGGAAATCATTTCCATCCCCAATATCCTACTATCATTCCACAACGTAATTAACTAAAGGGATGATGTTAACCTTGGACTACTTCCACACACAAAAACTTGGGAAAACTTTCAGCAGTTAATTTAACAAAAGTACATTGCAGTATACCTACGTACGCAATTAAAGTTGAACAACTAAATACTTAGTATATTCACGACGAAACTAAGACAATCCACGATCCAGGTACCGATAAAAGAAAAACAATCTTAGGAGTATGCGTACACATGATCATGGTAGTTATAATAATTATTTTTCGGTGAATTCAAATGTATTTCTCTTTATTCCCTCATTTAATTCATTTTCATTCTTGTCTGTGAAAACTGTGAATGCTTTAGTTATAAATATTAGGGCTAGCCCATAGATGCAGCATTGACCTTATTATAAATGACTATTATTATAAAATGTCCCATTCCTACTCAGAATCAGAATATTGGGATTTTTGTAAATTCTCTGGGTGAAAACTGCCTGATTTGTGTTATAAGACCATTATAAAACAGATACTTTGCAAAATTAATAGCAATCTGAAATGATATTTGCACATGGATTCTTGGGGAAAACATCTATTTGGAGATTTAATGGCGTAGACAAAGCACGACGCGCACGGAAACGAAACATTACAAGATCATTACTAGTATATATAATAGAAAGAAGAAATGTAAACTGAACTGAAAGCTTTTGTAAGAAAACGTTACAAAGTTTTTACGATGAGAGATAAGACATAAATAGTACTTTTTGGCAAGAAAGTTATTCTCTAGTTAAGTTAGGTTTGCGAAATCAAACAGCAACTTCTCAGAAGAATGAACATACAGATAAGCATTAAGCGTAAGAGCAACATGGTTAAGGTCATCCGCATAAAACGATTCAACACGAACGAACAGACCGCATTACGACGTAGTATTAAATAGGTCGACGTGTCCTGAGAATTCGAAATTGCTTTTGAAGACTATTAACATGACAATTACAGTTCATGATCATGCTACGCAAATATTAACAAAGGAACTCGGCCGATGAAAGTTGCCATAAATCCATATAGTACGGGAGAACTGTAGTAATATGTGGCTAACCAAACAATGTTAAGAGTACTATAATTGAAACAAAAGTAAAATAAGCGAAGTGATGAAAAAGATAATAAAAGGATTTACTATTTGATAATTTTTTGTATTTATTGAAGGTAATTCCAGAAAAGATCCGGCATATTGAGACTGCTCCGTCAAAACTGGAACCTTTTTACGTAATTAATTACGCAGAACCGCAGCCAAAACCAGTTGGCGAAGAACTGGGAACAATAGTTTATAATTACCAGCCTAAACTTTCCGTCGACTATGTAAGAGAAAGTTTTGGGAAAGTAGAGGAGCAAAATGTTTTTAATCTGAATGATTGATTTATTGTGATTGCCAGTTCTGTCGAGCAAGCGTAGGTGGTTGCGAAGATTTGCAAATATTTGATGTAGAACCTAACGGCTTAAAATTCGAATCGAGGTTTGAGAGTGGGAATTTGGGGAAAGCCATTAAAGTAACAAACGTTTACTACGAATTGTATTTGAGACCGGACATGTACACCGAAGGACACTCTCAATGGTTTTACTTTCGTGTGCAAAACACAAAGGAAAATACTGTCTATAGGTTTCCCTGAAAATATTCTTTCATTTTTGCGAAATATTGCTTTGTCCACAAACGACTTCATGCACCTAATCGCTTTGTACACTAAAATTAGGTTGCCATTCTGTAGCAATTCCTTTTGTTGGTTGGTGACTTCCCAATTTATGAAATTATCTTTCTGTGAAAAATGATTTGCAGGTTTTCCATTGTCAACCTTAACAAACCTGACAGCCTTTATCGCTATGGACTGAGACCTTTAATGTATTCAGAGAAAGAAGCTCAACTAAATAATACGGGCTGGGTTAGATGTGGGCAAAATATTTCATACTACAAAAATAACATTACGTAAGCGATAAAATTTTATTTTATTGATACCAGACAGTGTAATATAGTGTTGTAGAGTCCATGAATGTTTTTAGGGCGGATGAGAACAATTCCTTGTATACATTAACGTTTACCTTAAAGTTTCGTCACAGCAATGACAGTGTTTACATTGCTCAATGCTATCCATATACGTACTCGAATTTACAGAATTACTTGCAGGAAATTGAGGTTTGCCAATAAATTATCGATCATTAAATGGTAACAGAATGAAAGCAGTGAATGGAATGATGAAATGTTTATGTATTCGCAGGGAAGCAAATTGAAGTCTGAGTTTTTCACAATTCGTCTTTTATGTAGATCTTTAGCTGGAAACAATATTTACATTGTAACAATAACTTCACCAGAGAACTTCATGGATGATAAACCTAAAGTAAGTAACACCATTCGATTTGTTGACCAACTCCGTTTTTGCTATTATGACTAATGGACGCCCCACGACTTCCTGGTGCTATTGACTTTTGTCCAAGTGCAAAATATGATTATGATAAGGAAATTACAAAGTGCCTTGTACGGGAAAGCATATTAACGACTTTGCACTTTCCCTTCTTCAGGACTTTGAATTTCCCAATCAATTTGACAGCATTATAATTTTCTTTTTGATGTACGTGAACCCCCGGTGTTACAGAAGCAGGTAATAGTGCTTTCCGCACGAGTTCATCCTGGAGAAACGCAATCCTCCTACACAATGAAAGGAATAATTGACTTTCTCACAAGTGACTGTTCTCACGCTCAGGTACAGACGATCGGTGAAAGGGTGAAAGTTCGTCAAACTTTCTTTTAATCTTTCTATAGATTTCTTTATTATATTAAATATGAATTATCACTTTGGCTTGACAATCTATACAAAATCCCGCATTCTATTCTGAGTGAGCTGTCATGGACAATAATTTGTAACATATTACTTTCTGCGAAAACAGGAATTGCGAGATCGGTTTGTTTTCAAATTGATTCCAATGCTCAACCCAGACGGAGTGATAGTTGGAAATTCCCGTTGTTGTCTTCTGGGCCAAGATCTGAATAGACAGTACCGAACTGTTCTTCGAGAGGCTTTCCCGCAGATTTATCACACTAAAGTAATGTTACGGCGTTTGATTGAAGAAAATGGCATTTTCCTCTATTGTGATATACACGGACACTCTCGCCGTAATAATGTTTTTATCTACGGCTGTGAAAACAGAAAAGTCAATGAAAAGAAATTGATCGAGCAAGTTTTTCCTCTTATGATGCACAAAAATGCCAGTGATAAGGTACTTTATTGACCACTTAAATATAGCTCGTAGATAGATTAGATTGCTTAATTTGATTTATTAAAGTTTTGATGTACTTAGCTTAAAATAAAACATTGTTCATTGTGTTAGTGCCAATAATTACAGAAATGATGAATACAAATGTGGACAGCATTGCTTATTAAATATTACGTACAAAAATGGATGTGGTTTGCTTTCTTTTTCAGTTTTCCTTTCAAAATTGCAAGTTCAAAATCCAAAGAAACAAAGAAGGCACTGGAAGAGTTTTTGTATGGACTTTAGGTGTAATTAACAGGTATGCTACATACTTTGGAATGCAGAGGTATATTTTACAATTTTTTTCTATTCCAATTTATAAGTAAGGTCAAAGTCAAATTAAGCTTATCAGGAGAGAAAGCGACCTTTCTTTTCTTTGCTAGTAGTTTAAGCAACTTTCACTAATTATTTTTTCTGAGACACTGACTGACATTCGTCAACTTAGCATGAATAAAGTAACAGTAAATCATGCACAAAATTACCAACGCATATCTGCTAATGACCATAATTGAGAAATTGCATATTCACTGAAATGCAGGCAAGTTTCGAGCAATCAACACAACTCACACAAAAGTCAAATGTAAAAGGGGAGAAAATAAACTTTCTCTTATCTTGTCTTAATTACGATTGCAAATTACAATTGATTGTCAGTTCTTATGATCAAATTAACATCTGAATCAAAGCAGAACAGAAACCACAAGAGCGTCGAAAGGAGGAGAAAATCACATGATCTTTAACTTTACGAATATTTATACAACATTTTGTAATTTTTCTTCGAAATAGATCTATAAACAAAGTTGGTAAAATATTTGTTATACTTGGTCCGATTGAAAATTTTGTTCTCCTTTCGAATGGTTGTCACCTCATTTCGGTAGTAGCCTCCATTTAGGAGCTAGAGATCCTAGAACGTGTGTACATACTTTTGGATATGAGAAAGTTTACTTTCTCCCATTTTACATTTGACTCTTATACCATTCTATGTTTGTGATTTGTATGTGATTGCCCGCACCTTGCGTGCATTTCACAATGTGAATTAAGTGGTGTCTTTATGAAAATCTTAATTAAGTTATTAATTCTATGTTAAAATTTGTATCTTTGTGCCAGTTATACTTTAGAGATATCACTCGGAGGCTCGACTATGCCTTCACGACAATTCACACATTTTAATCAAAGTGACTATGAAGCTGTCGGCAGACACTTTTGTGAAACACTGTTGGATTTTTCGGATAACAATCCGACAAAAGTAAGCAAAACACAATTCTTATAAAAACACAAAATGTTCCGAATTATAAAGTTCGACATAACTTTTGGAACGTGTATAGGAAAAGCTAAGAGCTAACATTTTACAGAAGTTGATTGACGGAGGATCAAAAGCCGATGAACCAATAAATGTTCCCCTTACAGACTACTCTAGGTTGCCTTTTCATTTCTAATATCCCTATTTCAGTAAAGTGACGTGTGGTGATTCATATATAATAATCCATATAAATATATAACCAGTAGAAAATGTAGTCTTTCTCATAGTGAGACGGATGAATCGGAAAACGAAGGGCAAGGAGAGGCAGAAACCCAACCTATAATTAAACGAAGAGCATCAATAAAACGACAAACTTCTCTTACGGTTAACAAGAAAAGGGTGAAAGCAGGGAAAGTGGTGAAAGTAGAAAGACCCACTTTCAATGTAAACAAAACATCCGTAGAGTTTTTTAAATTTACCCAAAAGACAAAGAAAGCAGAGGAGCAAGCTGACGATGAAGAAGAAAATCCCAAAAAATCAAAAGAAATGGACGATACTACAAAACACATCAATAACAGCAATAAATTTTACAGGAAATTTCGCCGGAGAGCAAAAATAATTAAAGAACCAGAACCAATTAGCCAAGAAAAATTGGAAATAGATGCAATGAAACTTTCGTCAATGCCAAAATGTAATACATATACTCAATTTTTAGTATGATTTCCTTTAAAGGGGGATTTCTCTATTTGTAGGTACCAGTTTACTATTTGACGACCCATTCAATCCGCCAGATGTATTATCTTTCAAAAATTCAAAACGAAAGATTATCACGGAAGCAGAGGAACTGCCAGTATCAAATCCCCAGTTTCAAGAAGACGATCAAAGTGATGAAATAATGAAAAATACTGACTTCGTGCATTTATCCGAGGTTTCTGAAATCACAAACGAGTTCACATCTTTACAGCTATTCCCGCTGGCCAGAAAGTATTACTTTTAATCTATATGGTTCTGCGATAAGAACAGGAAGCTGACATTAAATCTATTGTATCTATAATTCCCATAGATTGGAAACTCATGACCTTTTATTGTCAGAGAAAACTATCCCGTTGACAAATGCTGCTTGTACGGAGAAAATTAACATGATCACTTCTACCAGTTCTCTTAATGACATCCACAGCTATCCAGTCACAGAAGGAAAATCGATAATGATCACACCCAAACACACAGCAGAATATCCAGGCAATACAAGTTTTTGGAAAAGGAATCAATATGATTTTAGAGGACATCGAACTCAAGACGCAGCAAAAAACAGGATGACTACGATGTTTAATAATGCAGCAGGAGGATCGCAGTATCAAAGAAGAGTCTCTTGGACAGCAGGAAGTGAGATCAAACATTGCACTGCCAACACCAATGCATCAGTTCCCACTAATACCAATACCCACACATTTAAGAGGAAAACTCTCAAGAAATCTAAATCACTTGGAGATAAAGCAGAAGCACAGAACACGGTCAAAGGGTCCATCAACTTAAATGGTGTAAATGTTAATGACATTTTACCCAACAATACAGGAAAGAAACGCAGAGCAAAACTAAAAAGATCAAAGTCAAAAAAATAAATAATCTGGTTTACAGCAATGTTTTACTTTCCACAGGATAAAAGTTGTAATATTAAGCCATACCCAGTGATACTAATTAAATAGCAGTCATTTCACTCCTAACTAATTCCATACATACTTCAAGTACAATTATTAGAATGCATCTCACAATCATAATCTACAAAAGTGCTAAAATCGATTTTAGTACTGAAGCACTACTTTTGACGGAAAAATTTAAATAGTATTTACAGCTAAATTTCAAAGATTTAACTTTATATATACTACCCTTCACTATTGCTTTCACCACTTGTGAATTTTTAGCACTGTATTGCTGCTTTCTCTATTGATTGGGTTATAATTTTCCTCCTCTAAACATTTTGGGTAAGACTTTTACCTTAACTTGACCCGTCAAAAACTTAGACAACATTAAGGTCATCTTACCCATGTTGCATTGCCCCGTTTTGTACTTTCGCATTCAGAACAGTAAAAAAATCGACTCCCGGAAGTTTTAGATACAAGATCTGTGGTCGTTAAAAATCCCTATGAATTATCATGGCATAAGTGTAAAATCTTCTTATTACAGGTTTTACTAGGTTTCTGTATGCTGGAAAATGACATTGACTTTTTAGGGCAACATTTTTGTGGGAGATCACATTGATCAGTTAATCAGGCATAAAAGAATAAAATTGAAACATTGAAAATATCAGTGCTCTACAAAGTAGCTAAGACTGGACAGACTTTATATTGTGACAGAATTATTGAAGAGAAATCGACAACAGTAAATACTACGAACTGTTGCATTATTTTTTTAGATCTATTATTAATTATTAATGATAGCACACTTTAAACTTAAAGGGTATTTTAAGTCAGACGAAAGTTTATTGCATCTAAAAGTTAGTGGGGTCTTCTCTTAGAGTTAATATTCTACTTTATTTAGTGGTCAATTTGATGTTTTTATTGAAATATTGGATAATATCTGTACATAAAACTTGCTTCTACAGATGCATTTATGTTGCACTGTGCACTATTAAAGACAGGCTGCTATCAATTCATCATAGAATAGGGATTTAAAATTCATTAACAAACTTGAGCATTTCGATAAACAAACGTAATTGCAATTAAAAAGATTATTTTTGAAGTTCCTAGATCATTTCGAGTTGTAGGAGCAAAGACCATACACTACCTGTACAATTAGCTTGTCTTTCAAGATGGACCCGATTTAAATAAAAAGTTACTCTCTGATAGATGTGCGTAGTCACATTCCCTTAGACTGCCTTCCTTTATCTTATAATTATTTTAATAAAAAAGTATGCTTGTACAGTCTCCGTCAAAAATATGCAAATATACGTCTTAGTGAAAAGCAGCATATAGCATTCCTCACAATCATAAAGCATTGAAAATTATAACCTGTTCGATTTTAAAGGAAATAAACTAAATAGATCGGGATTTACATTTTAAATGATACATAGCATCATCGACAAAAAATATCTGTCCAATCAGCGAAAAAATGCTCTATATACGGTACATTGGTCGTGGTATAAATTAGGTTCTCAACCGTTTACGCAGTTTCTTGGACGTTTTCAGGTCAATTTTTTCTTTGTTGCTGTATATCGCTCCATGTACTAGATAGTTACAGAACATGGAATTAACTATCATTAAAATTGCAAAATTACTCATAGGGAAGTGACTCATGGGTTTCATTTTAATTTTACCTTGTCGTATCCCTCGGTATCATTGAACTGCTTTAAATCGAAAAGGTTGCCTTCAATGCTTAGCAAAGATATTTGAGAATCAGACAGAATTTCAACAGGAAACCCATCTAAAGTCAAACAGTTTTCTTGCAATCGAAGGGTTTTCAAATTTGAACAAGCTGCAAGATCTTTGGATATTTTTTTGATCTACAATCACATAAGCATTTTTTTCACAATCACCCAAAACCCGGAAGGATGCTTATAGGGTTAATTTTCATTTACCTGATTTTGGTTGAGAATAAGCTCTACAACTTTTAGTTCTTGAACTCCACTCGGAACTTCCGTGATTCGGTTTTTTGACAAATCCAAAACGTTCATACTTTTTAGACTAGAGAACACAACTGGAAATGTTACTAGAGCGTTTCCACTGAAAACAGCAAGATAACAAGTTTTGTAGACATGCACACAATAAAATAAATAAAATTCTTAATGTCAAAACATAACTTTATGTACCTCAGACTGACATCTCTTAGTTTATTAAGCGACTGTATGGATGGAGGTATTGATTTTATGCGATTATTAGCCAAATATAATGTTTCTAGCTTCGCAAGTTGACCAATTTGATCAGGTATGGAATCTAAATAACAAGGAAAATCAAAGAATATTATAACCTCTATAATTATTAGGTATGCGTGGTAAGCTGTCTATATAAATATACTTAGTTCTAATTCAAGTTGTTCAAAATAAGTCTGTCAGGAAACGATAATAGCTATAAACAACGTATTACAAACCTAGTCAAATAAAATGTATTTAACACCTACCTATTTGATTGTGATTAAGGTTTAATTGTTTTAAGTTAACAAAAGCCCCGATGTTAACAGGAATTAACGTTATCTTATTTTCCGACAGATCAACACTTCTAAGGACTCCTACCAGCTTATGTAGATCAGGAGGAAACTGTTAAAACATAAATATTCAGATATATTATTCATATAAAATTCTCAGCTCAAACAAGTTCACCTGCAACAAAACACTTATTCGAAGAACTAAAAATAACTTTGCATATTTTGTATCATTTATTTATTATTATCTATATTTTAGTACATACCTCTTGCAGTTTAGCTTTTGACAAATGGAATACACCTGTTTTGCTTGAAGTCTCGACATGTTGACGAATTCCCTGGTTGCCCATCTGCGCTGACCCTGCTGGTGGGTGATGATTTCTAAAAGAAATATTTAATTGCGGTTATTTTCTGAAATTAACGTTATATGTTTATGTGAAAAGTTACCTCCAGCACTTAATTAACTCTAATATTAGAAAGTCGTTAGCCGAAATGTAATTGCTAAATATGAAATTTCTACTTAATTACTTTTATTACAATTTTATTATTGGTATTTGCTGCTGCAATTATTTTTTTTACTTCGTTTTAAAATGTTAGAAACATATTCAGTGTACCCAATTCAATGACACGGATGACTTCACCAGATTTTTAAACTTTCTCTTTTCCGTTTACTAAATAAATTGTTGCAAAACAAATTCTTTCAATTCACAAATTGACGTCCGACCGAATTTCTAGATCATCTGGCAATATCCAGGATTAATGGTGCAAAAACCACGTATGAGCAATGTTATTATCAGGAAGGACATTTATCCACAATGGCTTTTGGACAGCAACTGTCACTTACATTATTGTTAATATGCCTGTAGGTGTGTTTTGTATTTGCAATATCTTTATGGTATACGAAACTACTACGTACGATACGAAATACGAACTCCGTTACTTACTTTTACTTGTGCATGGAATGGATATGCTTACTTTAGGAGGTGTATTTTATGTATAGTACCGTATGATACGAAAGACTACAATTTACATATGGTACATTCTGTGTTTTCTTCTGTGACTGTGACTCCATATAAAACTTTCACCAACGTTTCACCTTGTTTTCACCTGGACTTTCACCATAATTTTAGTTAATTCAAACAGTGGGATGAATGCTGGGAAAATATTCATAGCGATAGAAAAGAGAAGTGCTACGTATAAATGTAAAATAACTGCTATGCTATTACGAGTACTAAATGGATGTTATAAGAATGCGGTGTCGGAGATTTCTCTTTCATAGGTACACCTTATAAACTTTCCCTACCTATGCATAAACTAAAATTGAGTTATCACTTACTATTAACAGCATGTTAGTGTTCTAGTCTTGCTTATACGTGTTACTTATTTACATGGACAATTATTGTTTTAACAAAGGAATTGAAAAGGAACTTTTCGTAATACAACTGGCAAACTACTAAAGAGAAAGTCTAATGCTATTGGGAGAAAGATCTGAAAATTTATTAATGATTGCGTTAAACACGATTATCCATTCCGATGAGATGAATTAAGTACAAAGAAAGCGATTAAGATTTAAAGTATTTAGTATACATTAAGCCTTCTCTGTTCACATGTTACATTTATATCTACATCATCCATTACAATGACTTTTACCAGGATAGGAAAGTGAAGAGAAAGCGAACAACTAAAAACGTACTACATGCGTGTGAGTGCGTGTGCAGTGTGCACTCACATAGCATGTCTATGTGTGTGGGTGGTCGTGGTTTGTGTTTGTGAGTGAGTGAGGTGAGACACGTTTCATTACATGTATCATGTATGTTCCATTTGATGAATGATGCCCGAAGAAGTCTCAATGATAAAACAGCGGGGATTTCTAAATAATTCGCATTTCCACTTTCCATCCACGGATTCACATACTACATACATGCACGCAAAGTGACTCACTTCACTCAACTCAAACTCAACACACACGTGTTTCATAATAATTATTTGGGCCTGTCACTGCGGATTTGGGAAGCCTTAATAAGCAGGTAATAATCTTATTTTTTTATTTTCAACAGCTTGAAAATTATGCCAGAAAGATTAACTATTTAAATTAAATAAGGTCATAAGGTCAAAAATTACAAAATTCGTACCCTCCAGAGCGATCCATGATTCGAGATTAAGCCGTAGTTGTAAGCTATTTTTATTTTTTGACAACTTCAAAAGTAAGGTTTAAGAACAAGTCTTTGACGGGCAATTTAGCACAATTATTTCTGCGTTAAATGTTGGCATTGTTGAATCCTTCTAATTTAAATGAAATAATTTTTTTGAGTTGTTGTAGGTTCTCCACTAAGGTCTCTAATTCGTTTGAATCCGTCTTTCAGGTTTGTTTCAAGGAGGCGATACGTACAGACAGATTAAAAAAGGATTTAAACGACGACAAACGACGATTGTGGTAGAAAAAATGAAGAAGGGCAAGAAGATTGAAGTAAAACAAAAGCCATCTTCATCGTCGTCTTACAATGACGAACGATTTACTCATATAGAGAATAATCCCATATTTAGAAGGGTTCCTGCCAAGGAGAAACGAATTGATGTGGATGAAAGATTTCATTCCATGTTTCACGTAAGATGAATGCTATTTCTATCTGAAAGGTCAAGGACATAGATTATACTAATAGAGTGATGTTAACATCCAGCAGTTGTCATGGCCTGTAATCCTCATTACATAATAACACATAATTAAAATGACATCTCTTTTTCTAGGATTCGAAATTTAATCTCAACTCTAAGGTAGACAAACGAGGAAAGCCGATAACTGCAAAATCGGATAAACGATTAGCAACATATTACACTGCTGTTCGGGCTGAAAAGAACGAAAGAGTTACAAAGAAATCAAAGAAAGAGTTGAAAAGCCAGGAGTATTCAAAAGACCCGATTGTTGAAACAAAAACAGTGCCATCGGAAGAAGAGAAATCATCGTCAGACTCAAGTGCAAATGAAGAAGATTCCAGTAGCGACTGTGAAGATTTGGAAGAGAAAAACGATATAAATTTGGGAAAATATAATAGTACTCTTACTGCAGACATTAAGAAAAAGTTACATGATGCAAGTATTGACTATGCTCGTGGAGACCATGTATTTGCATCTGAAGAGTCTTCGTCTGAAGATTCGTCGGATAGTGACGAAGAAGAAGATGAAGATTTAATGCATGGTAAACATTGCGTACTGTATGAGTTTAACTTATACATTAGTAATTCAGAGATTTATTTCTTGTAGAAAATTAATGGTTAATTTTTTAATAGAGTGGGGAGAAATAGATAAAGACGCACCCAGAACAGAAGAAGCCACCAGTCGTTTGGCATTGTGCAATATGGACTGGGATAATCTAAGAGCAGTAGATCTTTTGTTATTATTCAACTCATTTTTGCCAGCAGAAGGAGTTCTTAAACATGTTTCAGTAAGCCCAATGTCGAGTTTAAAAGTGTATTTATCGTGGAATTTTTAAAATTTTATTTTTATAATTGTTTAGATTGAATCACAATTTTATTAATTTAGATATACCCTTCTGAGTTTGGCAAAGAAAGGATGGCAGAAGAAGACATAAACGGCCCCAAAGAATTATCTGATGTTGTAATTAATGAGAGTGATGAACAAAGTGGGGATGAATATGAAGAAGATGATGTAAACGAGTATCACATGGAAAAACTTAGAAAATATCAGCTGAACAGATTAAAATACTTCTATGCTGTCCTTCAGTTCGATTCGGCCGAAACAGCTGAAAAGGTGTATTCAGAATGTGATGGAATGGAATTTGAATCCAGTGCTACCAGAGTTGACTTGCGTTTCATTCCTGAAGACATGACTTTTGAGGACGTAAGTACACCGTTCCCCAGTTAGAAAGGTTTTACGATATTAACATTGGCTTTATTATGTCAATCAGCACATGATTTATTTTTATACTGAATTTTCAACTATCGTTCAATTAAGCCACCAACGATATTGATCAACATCAACATATTTTTTTTTGTATTTAATAATTATAGTATTATATTTCCATACAATTTAAATAGGAGCCAAAGGATAAATGCGACCAGTTGCCTGAAGCTGACAAGTATCGACCAAGATTTTTCACTACCACTGCTTTACAGCAAATAAAAGTAAGTTAAATTACTCAATAGTATTAAAAAATTGTATCTTTCCATGTTTGATATGCCTTTGTTAGGATATTATGCTCAAATAAGAAAAATTCTAATTGTAGGTCGGTCTAACTTGGGATGAAACAGACCCCATGCGTAAAGAATTGACAGAAATGGTATTTGACCCAAAAGCTAACGTGGATGATGAAGATTTAGTTGCCTATTTAGCTTCCTCGTCTTCAGAATCAGAAGAAGAATTAGACGTTGAAGAAAAAGCTAAAGGTAAACAAAGTTATCAGAAGTATAATTAATTAGCCAAATCACAATTGAGGTATGCAAAATGTAAATACTATAGAAGGGCAATTTTTAATTATTTAGAGTTGGAGAAATCTTCTCAAAAGGATCGTCTTGCTAAGTATCGTAGCCTGTTGGAAGGTATTGAAGAAAACAAAAGCAAAGAAAAGGTTGGTGACGTACAGATGGAAATAACTTGGGGGGTCGGGCTAAAAAAGAAAACAGAGGAACTTGTGAAGAAAAAGAATGAAGAGAAAATCGCCAAAGATCGAACTCCTTGGGAAGAAATGCTAGCTAAGCAAAAAGATAAAAAGAAACAGAAAAGAAAGGATAAAATTAAAAACGTTGCTCAAGATAGTGAGGAAAGTGATAAACCTTTTAGTGACGATGATGTTGATGTAGACCTTAATGACGACTTTTTCAAAGACGAAATTCCTTCTAATAATAAAAAGCGAGAAAAAAGCATTAAATCTGATGATCCTACTCCTGACGACGAGGCGAACAAAGTAACTTCTTTTATGAATATTTTAAAGTACACTATTTAATTATTTCTTATAATTATTTATTTGCATGTGTATTTATAGGCTGCCTTAGAGCTTCTAATGATGGACGATGATGATAATAAAAGTCATTTCAGTCTGAAAAAGATTATGGCTAATTCAGCGGAGAAAAGCAAAAAGAAACGAAAAGGAAAAAATGATAAAGAAAAGGAAAGTAAAAATATTGATGATAATTTTGAAATTAATGTAAACGACGATCGATTCTCTGCGCTATTCTCCTCGCACCATTTTAACGTAGACCCATCGGATCCAAACTATAAGAAAACTAAAGCCATGGAAAAAATTATCTCTGAAAAATTGAAACGACGACCTCAGAGCCTGAAAAATAAGGTATGTTTACAGTGTACAAGTAAAGTACAATGAAATAATATTAACCAACTAATAATTAATCGCTCCGTAGTCGAAGTCCAAAACTGCAAAGCTCAATAGTTCCCCACTTTAACCTCTGAATTTTTTTATTAATGACTTATAGGATTCGCCAGGCGATCTTGAGGAAAGCGTAACGGAAAAACCGGAACCGGACAATTCTTTAAAAGAAAAGTTTGAACTTCAATCGTTGGTAAAATCTATTAAACGTAAAGCTGAAAACATGAAAAATGTTGCCAAACAGAAAAAGTTGAAATGAATAGTAAAAAATAAGTATTTTTATAAATGTAAAAGTTTGATGCATTTTTGCTTCCTGTTATTTTAACTTGACAAGAATAAATAATTTTAATGTTTACATAAATAGAAAATCAGAGTCGTAGAAAAAAAATCACACTTTTCGACATTTTTTTCCCAGTGAGTCGGATTTGGGAATTTCATATAACTATCAAAATACATACTAGATTTGTTCAGTAAAATCTTGATAGCTTCCAGACGGCAGAATTTTTCGCTAATAGCACATATAATTCGGAATTTAACTAACTAGCAGAATAAAAGCTTATAGTGCATTGGTGAAGGTGAGACGCGTCAACCAGGCCAGTGACGCCAGATAAGAACAGGATAATTCCATTTAGGTAAGGAATGTCTATTCTAAAACGGAACCATGCCAGTTGAGCAATAGACTACAGAGGGACAGACAGACACTCACTACCATCCTATAATAATATAAATTCAGCTAGTTAATAGCAAGTGAAATTTCATCAGCTTAGCGTTTAATGTTTAATAACTCCCGTTAAAATAACAGTACTTTTGTAATAAATAGTAAATTAGTTTTTCTATCAGTACAAAGTACAGATTACACACATTATAACAACAATAGCATGGTATCGGCAGAAATACAAAATGAGACTTATTTCACAGGGTTGGCTTTATTTGGTGACTTTAAATTGGTTTATTTGACGTATGAAGTTAGCTTTGAACTGTAAATGAAGCATTATGTATCTCCAAATTTTCATTTGAGCCAAAGTTTGAGTCGAAGAGCATCCACTCCATTGAGATAATAGCGAAACAATCTTTTGTCTCTTACGAATCCCAAGTTTTCATATAGTTTAAGGGCCGATTTATTTGTTATTTCTGTTTCTAGCACTATCTGAAATCACATACGAAAATAAAATAACCACCGTAATATGGAAAATGCTAATTAATGTTTTCTAAACATAAGATAAAATCTTTCTTTTCATCATGGAGGAAACCCTATGTACTACAGATATACATGCACCAAATTTTTCTTCTAAGAGCTTCACGATTGAAAAAGATATCAGTTGCACAAAGTCTACCTCAAACATTGGCATTCCTCCATTTCCCTAAGTAATTTCTAACTTTTCTTTAAAATAATATTAATATTATTATGGATCATAATATTTACAAATACAAATGTTAACATTTTTCCCAGTGTAGTATGTACTTATGCTAACCACAACGTTCTTAATTTCATCTTTCTCATTTTATTGGCAAAAGAGAAAAATGCAGGAAACTTTGTAAGGGTGTCTTGCGACGATTCTCTTAGCAGAGAACAGGCCATAGGGTCAACTTAGAGATCTGAGACAATTGTATTCTGAAAGTAGAGGCTTCTATTTTCGAAAGATGATTTTAAGTGCACGAAATAGTTATTTGAGAATAAAAAATTTGAGTAGGAAATTTACATTGAGCTGTCAAAACTGATGGTTTTTTCCTATTTCCAATATTAAACTGGAAAAAAGCTTTCATATGCCCTAGTGCTTTCTGAGGGATTTCGAATAAGGTGCTCCGTACATTACGCTTATCCAAAATGCTTATCTCCCCGCAGGAAGATTTCCTTACTCAAACACACTCTGGAGTGCAAGCTTCAGAGTTCATTCATACCTAACGCTCTTCGGATAGTGTCGCCGTCTTTTCAGAGATTTTCACTAACTTTGGGAACGGCCCGTAAAATGTGAAAGCACATTCTCTAGAGTCTAGAACATAAATGGACTTTAATGAATGACTAATAAACTTTGGTGAAAGCTGAATGTGGACATGGGTGAAAAAATTCTTAGGGGTATGTGCTTGAAAAGAGCATTAATATTGTGAAAATACTTAATATTCTAATTTTTTATGTTTAGCGATCGGACTGTAACAATGCATGGTGAAAGTCTGGCGAAAGTTCTGTTTCCTATTCTACACAAGAATACGTGACCAGTAATCAAGTATTTACGATTACGATCCCACAATACCCAGTCCCTTATGTATTGCGTTGTACAGTAACTACAGTACAGACAATTATTATTTAACCGTGGGCAATTGTATTTAAAGGAAAAATAAACTGTTTCTCCTAAATAATAGAAAATAACTACTACTTTTGGAGTTTAATCTTTTATAAGACAAGACTGACATAAACTGCCTGCTAACTTGACTACTAGGTTATAGTATTGAGTTTACCTCGTCAGCTTCCTCATTTGCCATAGCCCGGATTGATTTGAGTACTAGACTTGAACCTGGAGTAATAAGAGGTCGAAAACAATCAATATGAGGACGATCCAATAAAATTTTGCAAACACAAAATAAATTATGCTGTAATGTAATTTATGTAATGCAAATATCTAAATAGACGTTTTTGTAAGACTTACCAATTTTTTTCCGTCTATAATTTTCGTCCACAGCCAACATTGCTATATACCCTCGTTTGATGACTTGTTTATGTACATCGAGTTTGCATACAATGGCCCCTACCATTGTATCTCCATCCATAGCCAAAAAACAGAGTTTTGGCCAATTGTGTATAAAATAGCGATAAGTGTAAATAGAGTAAGGCTCAGATAAATCCTTTTGAATTAATTTCATGATACTAGGCATTTGTAACTCCGATTGGTACGATACGTACTCTATTCCACAGTCATTCACATCATTCACTTCTTCTACTAAAGCTAACTGTTGCAATTCCAATCCCTCAGAAAGGTAGTAGGCCATTTGATAAACGCAATGTTATATCTATAAAAAGGCAAATCAAATAGTACCAAAAAATTACTTTCCATACAAGTTATCGCTCAGAAGAAAAATGACCTATAAATATAAATATAATATGGAATGGACCACATGATTTTCTCTACCTTTCAAATAAACTATCAACACAAATGCATAGAGCTGTTCACTGACTATTATTAGTCGCTGATTAAAAATTTTGAAGGATTAGCATTGGCAGGCATTCAATTTTGGTCGAAAATATAGCATGTCTAGATTTATTACTCACTTTTATTCCACAAACACCCATTAATTTATTATTCACAAAAACAGAAAGAATAGACCAGTTGCTGAATGTCCGCCATTTTCACTATAACACAAGAGAGGAACGAAGCGAAAATGTATCTACCTGTGTTATAGGTGAAAATGGCGGACCTTCAGCAACTGGTCTATTAAAATTTTGCATGCCTGCTGATTTTTATGCTTTTCCAGTGAAACGGTATTCAACCACAGCCCAGATATGGGCACGTACTAGGGAGCTGAGAGGGCGGCCTGTCCAAGCTCACACAGGGTAGAGTTGACTTTCACTCAGCTTCACTCATAATATTATACACAGTGAAAGTGCAGTTTTGGTCAGGCACCCACATAAAGAGCATTGTGGAAAACTTTCTTTCGTTTTCAGAATCAGAACAAAATAACATGATTTCTTAATGTAGTAAGAGTGCGGGGTTCAGAAATTTCAGTGAGTAATAGAAATAAGAGAGAACCCATAAGACCCAGACTCTAATTTGTAAACAATTTTGCCAGAAAAGTTTACAACTATTACATAAAATTATATTGGTTTTGGGAACCGGGAATGGTGGTAAGAAAAAAATAATATAGACCCTACTCCGATGTGTAGGGTGTCTTCAGTGGCCAAATACAGATTATTTAGCCAAATTATTTTGATTATTTTTTATAAGCAGCATTTTATGTTTTTGTTGGCTTGTTAAAATAAAGAAAAAGTAGCCATTATTGACTCACCCTCCGAGCCTATTATATCAAAGTTGAAAATTGAATAATAAGTTTATTCGCAAAAAAATTGGCCGTTCACTCGTACACCCGATTCTTCAAGTCAAAGCTTTTCGGCCGGACATACTTTTACGGTGCCGACCTATTCTTCAATGCTGTCATCCTCTTTGATATCTTCCACATTGTTCAAGTTCTTGCGCATTTTCCTGTTCCATCCCTTTTATCCCGAAAACGCATGCCTCTCTCATACCCAAGGATTCCATAATCTCGTTAATTTTGAATCTTATTCTCTACAGAATATTTAGGTGGACCGTGGTGGACTGGAGACCGAAATGGAATTCAAATTCACATAAACTGGGCTATGTTTCTTGATTGAGGTATGAAATTATTGTAATGTTCTTATATTAATTTTTCGTATTATACTATAAAGTTTTCCATAAAATAAGCATTATCTCTAAGTTGATATTTTTTTAATGTTTGTACTTTTGGTTTGTAGATGTTTGTTTACAAATTGTAGGACACTTACGATTACCAATTTACTTAAAATCAAAAATGAAGAAAGAATTTTTCTTATAAGGATTTTTAATTGTATTTGCCGTCTTGGTGGTCGTGGTCGTGCTGAAAGTTGAAGGTACAGTTTACTGAGTGTTTCTAATAATGTTTCTTACGATAATAATAGTATAAATAATATAATAGCCTGTTTCTGTATCAGAGGTCATAAGTTGATAGTCAGACAGAATAGTAAGCAATACAGTAGTATAATTTATTGTATTAAGACAAAAAGGAATTATTAGGTATTCGTTTCTTGTTAAAAAATTGTGTTTTAATTTTAATAATATTTGTTTTAGTTTGTAGTTGCAAACCTGTCACTGTAAGCAAATATTGTGTCGGAAATAACTTCAAAGAAAGCAAAATCATTCTTTTTATGTAATCAATAATAGTTGTTCTATCTATGTATAAAAATTCATACACAACTATTATGCTGAAGCAGAAAGTATTCATTACTGGTAGAAACTGGCCAATATAAAGTATAGTGATGTTTTTGATTAAATAAAATATAATTTAATTCCTTACAATTATTGTTAGCATACAAAAAATTTTAAGAAAGGGAAAATCTAAGCATTAGCAAATGTACACATGTGCGTGTATAAATAACATATAAGAGATTTTGCAGATGCGGACAGACAAGGTTGTCTAAAAAGATTGACTAGAGTTACATTATGTAACTTACATATGCTATAAGTTTTATTATTCGCTATATAGCTTAAGTACTTTAATTTTACTACGTTTACTACGTTATAGTATTAGTGCTACTAAAGTATTGCTATTTTTATATGTATTTTTACTTGTGCAAATAGAATAGTGCAATGTTGAAGATCACTTCTAACTGTACTTCTGCACTGTAGAAGATAATAATATCTTTCCGATTCGGGTCGTTCCTGCATCATATCACACAGATAGATATTTATAACTAGGGAATTATTATTGAGATCTCTTCTCTTGCAACTCAACTCTGCTCTATGCCTCTGTCTTGTTCAAGTATGTGTATAGTTGTGTAGTTTGTGTAATAATATACAAACACATGTACTTTATTACCACAAAACCCGCAGAATAGAGTGGTTAGAATCTGTATATATGCCCTCATATAGAATAGACGCGTAAACCTTGATACATATAACCATTTTAATATAAACAGATAATATAATATAATATTATTACATTATCAAAAGCTCAATTATTAGCAATTCTATCGGATTTTACAGTTAGTGTAAATTAAGTAAATTCTTCAAAACTAGATTAGGTGTAGTAAGCATTTTTAAACAGTTCAGAAACAATAAAAAATCTTAATTTTTAAGTGTTTTCAAATTTTGTTTTTAAATTGTTAGCTTCAAAAAAGTTAAATTTCAATTACGTTTTAGATACACATTATTTTCAATAATCCTGTAGTTATTTATTAGCGATTGCAATCTGATGAAAATATTAGGTCATTTAGGTCTCAAATGGTTATGAAACACAGTGTACACTTTTACACATATGTTTGTATTACGATTCTACTTTTACCTCTCCTTACTAGTTAGTGATATGTTATACTAGAGTGATCGAACAGAAGGTATTTATGGATTTATGTTTATATCAATGTCAATATATCATCAGCCTACTCAGTTATTAATCTTCCGTCTCATCTATTTTGTAGTAGGTAGCAGTCATGGTCTTATTTAAAACTCAATCTGTAGTCTGCTTCTGAAATTCATCCTACACCCATCGACAACTCGACGCGTTTTCAATCTTTTTAATTCTATTTACTGTACTTATCTTAATAAAAAATCGAACTACAAATTTGCGTAAATGAATATTTTAAAAATATTGGAAATGTGTATATACCAACCAACTAAAAAAGGGAACATTATTAGAAAGACTATTTTGAACTGTTTAAATGGTTAAATTATCCTAAGGCATGCATGCAAAGAAAATAATTTCCAATTCTGTTTCATTTTATACTTTGTGCAGTGTATGGTGCCATTTGTCTACTCCTATTTCATCATTCAAGAGACTTAAGACTTAAGTCACTCACTCGTTTGTCAGAGCGTGTGTCTCACTATCGACATCGATAACCTGTACTGTATTAGTTTAAAATGTCTTTCCCAACTAAATCGGAGAGAAGTAAATGTTGGACTTCAAGGGATGAGTTGTGGAAATGTTTAGATGAAAATCCAAATAATCATGAAGTGTGTTCCAAGTTTCGAGCGTTGTATGAAAGTTCCTGTCCTTCCCAATGGGTATGAACTATGAACACTGCATTATTTAGATCTTATTCTTATTGTCATCTTGATGATATATCTACATTTAGTTGAATGGGTACTTACAGCTTACATACGGTATTAATCAGCTATGAATTACTTTGTTGCAGGTAAAACATTTCGACCGGAAACGAGAGTACTTAAAGTTTAAAGATCGGATACAAAATGAAGGGTACGAGGCTGTCGACAAATGATCTGTTGAGCAGTGCTCTAATCAAACTTATACATATATTTTAGTATTAATGCCGCACAGCTTCATTTATATAATTGAGGCGTAAAAGTAATGAATGAGTAAAACAATAAAACACTAAGTATCTCCATTTACAAGACTTGGTAATACTACTTACAGTTTTGAGCATTAGCATACTACCACATTTGATTCGGCTTTTTTGCCAGCTATATAGCTGAGTTGTTAGTTTATTGATCATTCACAGTGACCCAGTCCCTGAAGTTCCCCTTTCCTATGTTACGTACTATATCCAAAAATTAGTTTTTTTATATTTGTATCACCAATATTTAAAATATACTAAAAATCGTACTTTTAGTGATTATCATATAACTATTATATTATAACCCCAATTGGCTAATCAATGTTTAATGAAGATACGGTTAAAATAGTTCAAGTAATCTATCTACGGATGCAATATTAATGGACTCGTCTGGAAAGGATACAGGAAATACGCTAACTACTTCGACTACTCCTAGATCTGGCAGTACAAGTCCCAATGCTCGGGTTTTCCGAAAATTTCAGCCTCCAACGTACAACTAAAGTGCATGTGCTAACTTATTTGCTCAATCGTTTGTAATGTGAATATTTTCAATTACATTACATATTCTTAACGCTGCTTTTGTGCCGGTGCCGGACAAATACGTATTATTATTGTTATGTCTAACTGTTACCTATAATATCTGTTGTCTGCTTAAATACGAATTTACGACTACGTCTGTTACCAGTCTGTTAAAGATTATAATATTATTGTACTACGGTATTACTAAGGAGTAAAAGAGATGCTGTTTTTAGGCGTCTAGCACAAGTGACAAATAATGGCTTTAGCAAACTTTAATAAAAAATAAAATACACTAAGCTTTCTGACTGAAAACATAAGAAACTTGTAACTGAATTTATGACAACTTCTTGAAAGGTATGTATACAGACGAATAGACGTGTTTACTTATTAAATATCGTAAATATTGTTCATATTATTAGCAAAATTGAGTAATATAATATGATTTAGGAAATAGAAATGAATTAGTTTTCAAGAAAAGTGACAAAATCAGTTAACTTTCCAAGCTGATCTTCGGAGGTAGTTGGTTGGACATTAACTGGCAGCGGCTCTTTAGGTATTAACATTCCTTCAACGCTTGTCCAACCTTGACCAATTACTGCGGCTTCGGCCTCTTCATTTGTCATTCCCAACAATGTAGCAATATCTTGTTGGTGAACTGAAGTGTAAGCAATGCCAATTAAGCGTAACAATTGATCTCTTTTCGAATCTATATAAATCAGAAAGTCATTTTTAGATAAAGTCGATTAATGGAAAATACTGGAAATAATCAGATTTCTGCAAGCGCAGTGAAATTTAATTTGCCTTTTTAAAGACAAAATTAATTTTAGTATAGGGAATAATAATAAAAGCATATTTATTACAGTTCTCATGTTGGAATCAAAAAAATTAAGCTACTTTTAGGGAAAATAGACTTTTGTTGAAGCGTTTTAAAATACATACTTCAACGCGACATACAAATAGTTAAAAATCTTACCAATAAGTTTATTTATTATAGGAGCAATTGTTGGACTCCATTGAAAATTACGGACAGCAGCGTAAAATCCTGGCATATCACGGCTCCACATTTTTTGGGCGACTCCCCAAACGGCCATTAATTCTGCATTTTGCTTTAATGTAGCCGGAACTCTTTTCCACAGAAACTTAGCGTTACAAAGATCCCCTTCCAGTAAATACGAGGCTAGCAATTCCGAGTAAAGCTCTACACGAAATCCATCAGGTCCAGTTTCCAATTCTTGAAATTCCAAAAGACTCAGGTTCCCATCCATGGCGCCAGGAGACTGTAAAAGTGTAATCTTAAAATTCGAAATTATTCAAGCAAATATCCTGAATGTAGGATATTTTACTTTACATGCATATCAGCGAAATCGGCCTACACCACATTACGCAATGAAGATATAATATATTATTATACTTTTATGAATAGTGACTCACATAGATTAATTGAAGATTACGGTCAATGACAATGATTGTGTTAGTCTTTCGTTGGCTTTGGCTCGGTGTCGATAATCATCCAAAGAAATTCCCGTATATCATTTAAGAACAAACAGCGCATGTAAGATCCGGTCGATCTGACGGGAAATTGATGACGTTCTAACGATACTTTTAATAATAATGGTACTATTGTTCACTTGTAATTAATTTTATAAAATATTGTAGAGAATTTGATAACTTTAGGATTACTTACATAAATATACGTCGTTTTCATAAAGTCCGCCAAGCCTTTAACGCGAATCCTACTGAAGCCAGCAATCCTTGTGTAATGGCAGAAATTTCAAGTTAACCCTTTTTGCAATATTTGATTTGACTGTGACTGACCGACTGATTGCACAAAAAATTACCTTTCAAAGCTCCACATACACATACACTACTCATTCATTTTCTTACTTCACATTTCACAAGTCACAAACTCACCCCCTATAAACCGCTTTCACAATTTTGCGCATAGATTCATTGATTCATTGAAATAAGTTTCAAAAAATAATTGTCAATTTGTGATAGTCCCACACACACATTTGGTATACAATAACTGTCACAAGCAATGTATTTGGCAGAAAATGTTTTGTTAGTTAGATTAGCAAATTGATACTTTAACAAACAGTTTTTCGACTGTCAGCTTTCATTATTATCTATTTGGTTTTAATTTTGATTAAGATTTCCTTGTAATTTGTCTGTCCTTTGGTACAATTAGGTTGCAAATAGAAGTTTTTCTATATGTATATGTACACAGTAATTACGTAATCACTTTTGATTTGACAAACTAAATACATAACAAATGTGAATGGGTCCTGGTTGGCTATCAAGACTTTCACCTTCACTGGCAGGCATATCAGCTAGCAATACATTATTTTTCTTCAATTGTTTTTGAGCTTAACCTATACATAATATTCAACTAGACGTCTGTACTTGTAAGACGCTTGTAAGACGGAATTAAGCAAAAATTAGTTTCAACTTGATATTATACCTATTCTCACAACAAATACACAATCGAGTTTATTCTAAGATATTCCATACAACATTTGCACTTTTCTTATAATGAAGAGCAAAAAGTTACTGATTTTGGTTGCTCTACTTCTGCTTATGATTTGGAGTATAAAAGGTACAATAATCATTAATGTTCATTTTATATTAACATACCTACTTCTGATTTTTAGTTTTAAGTTGAGACAAATTATAAATGTGTGATAGCGGTAGTTGCATCAAACAAGAGCATTTAGCAACTCGAGCGATTTATTTTCAATGGTTGTAGTTGCAAAGAAAAGAATCCCATATATTATACCCAAAATTAAAAGTTGTTGTTCCTTCCAGTGAAAGTTTTCAACGCTGGTGCTACATTACGGAAGAAAGTAACTTTCACCACTGGGAATTTCCTGCTTTTGTTCTCTTAATAATTTGAGACCGATATAATTATTAAATAGATATCAAAATTGTTTGTTGCTGACTTTTTCTGTTCTCTCTAGTTATAGAAGATACAAAGTTCTATTCTAAAGTCGTCACATTTTGGCCCTTTTAAGGCTCTTGTATGCATAGAAAGGGAAGCTTGCATGCAATTACAATTTCATGAATTCTGTGAGGCTACACTTGGGCTCTTTCCTGAGGAATAACTCAAGTTCTACGATAGCTACAAAGACAAGTGATACCTCAATGAAAAGCCAACAATATTTGGGGGTATGTTATCGAGGGAAAAAAATTTGAGACT